>VWYI01048515.1:34375-55003 GCA_013399455.1 Anthoscopus minutus
GTGTCCGCCCGGCCAAGCCCACTCCCCTCGCCGCGGGAGAGAGGGGCCGAGACCCCCACCACGCCCACGGCCCCTGGCCGGGCCAGGAGCCGGGCAGCGGAGCCACAACGGCCCGGTCTCTCCTCCTGGTCCTTCCTGCGCCGTTGTCGGAACCGAAATTTCCTGGAAGGTTTGGCGGTATCTTGCTGGGATGAGGAGCATAGGGCGAGGTCCCGGGATATGGTGCCAGTACCCGGCTGGCCGTGTGGGCGGGAATGCGAGGCCTTGGTGGGCTGCTCGGGGGCCCCGCTGAGGCGCCGGGCCGGCCCCGGGCAGGTGCGGGTAGCGCGGAAATCACAGCTAAGGTGACCAACAATAAAGTTGCTGATTAACTGAGGACTCGTCGTCTTGTGCCATTTGTAAACAAGGGGTCACGATAGACGAGTTACCTCTCGAACAGAGGTGAGCTCGGTGCCAGGAGGGCTCGGTGGCTGTTGGTGTAAGAAGGAAGGTGTCCCCCGTGCCCCAGCACTGGCTGCGTTTGCATCACTGAAGGGCATAAAATCGGGCATGGGATCGATCTGCTCGCAGTGGCACAGATGCTGATGGGTGGCATCAGCACTTGTCCTATGTCATATATGAGAGATGAGACCCTGCTATTATGAGTGTCTACACAACTTTTCTGTGTGTGGCAGGTGTTCTTAGGCAGATCTGTGTGTGCTAGCCACTCTTCTGCCTCCAGAAATTGTGTAGTTGGTGGTCCTGAAGAGTACTGTCGAGGTTATTCACGAATAATCCTACTAGAAAACAACAAATTCATATGTTCTACTAATGTTTCTGCGTCTATAACATATATTCTGCAGTACAGCAGCAGTATAAAATAAACTTCTAGCTTTACCAATTTCTTTGAGACTTAACCACAAAGATTTTGTTCTGAAAAGAGCTGTCTGGTAAAAGCTATGTAGTGTGCTTGGCTTGCTTTTGAGATGGCAAAATTATTGATAACAATGATCCAAACATTTCTAGGCAGCAAGGAGCACAGAAATCTGGATTTCAGCTCATGCATGGACTGTGTTACATGTAGTAACCTTTCCTTGGCATTTTGGTAGATGGCAGTTTTTGTCAAATAAATTAGCTTTATCAAAAAAAGCTCTGGCAAAATGGTAGAGAAAAGGAAATGCAGGCACCACTTCGGGCAGTATTCAGAGTCTGGCTTTAATTGGCTTGCAGGAATGGAGAAATGATGTCTATATATAATCATTAGCATACTGTTCCTAAACAATAAGCTAGAGGTTGCTTTCTTTTTGCTTATGTGGCCTGTGGCATGACAGTTACAATGTAAAGGCAGGATCCATCTGCACTTCTCCAGGACACACGAGATGGCTCAATCTAATTCATTCTGAGGCTTGTGTGAGTTGCTTTTGCTTTATGTGTTGAGCAGGTGGTTACACATGGGCTTGATTACTGGCATTTACAGCTGTGGCATACTGGGAGAAGCTAGGGGCACTGGGTGTTACTCTTTAGACTTCAGGATTTGACAGTCACAGCAGTTCAAAGCTGAACTCTTATTTGTGGTAATAATTACATGAAAGGAGGCAATGTTCAGACACTGAATGAAAAAGAAAGTTTAAGATAATGTCAAGATATGAAACATTAAACACTGGAACTTTGAAAGTCTAGTACCTTGTTTTGTCAACATTTAGAAAAGGTTTGCAAGGTTCTTCCTTTAGTGCTTTCAAATGTAAATCTGATGCTGCTCCACCTTTAAAATTTTGCTTAGAATGAAACTTGACTGTTAGTACTGAGTTTTGCAGTAGCGTTTTAAAGAAATTTAGTATTCAGAAATCTATGTTCTAGTGGCAAAATGCTTGTAAAAAGAGCAAAATATGACTATGTATGCATACTAAACAATATGGGTAAAGAACACTAGTAGAATAAAAACAAGTGTCAGCAAATTCAACAGTTTTGGCTGAAAATATTGGTCTGGTCTGAGCTAGCTTTGTAAAACACTAACTTTCCCTGTTGCTTGAGAGGAAAAAGCTGCTTGGCATACTTAAGTGACTGCCTCAACAAAGGAAAAATAACCTATTTAAAAATGTTATGAAACTTCTAAAAGGAAAAAGACAGGATTTATGGATTGCTGCTTTAATAAATAGATAAGCTTAATTTTTCACAAAAAATGCTAGAAAAGTATCAAAAACTTATTGAAAGGTGATATGGGGATTTCAGTCAGGTTGCTGAAGGGGCTGGTGCAGGGTGTTCAGCACTGCTTTCCTCTTCCAGCTTCTGCAAAAGCAGCTAAACTGCCTCCATTCCGCTGCTCATCCTGTTTATTTTCCCCTCCAGCTTGTCACCTCTAATGTCAAAAAAGAGATTGCATGGAAACTTGGTTTCTGCTGCTTGCTATGTATCACTGACCCACTCCTTCTTGATGTGAAAATACATGAGGTTTTAGTCCAGACATATATGTTGGAGCTAACAGTGTTTGTGGATGTTAGCCAGCCTGGCAAAGAGTCACCAGCTGCTCTAGCACAGCTGGATCCATGTGGAGGGGGCCTTTGGTCAGTGACATTGGGGCTTGTAAGATAAGACATAAAGTTGATAGACTGTTAACGTGGATTGGGAGGGTGGAAAGGTGGCAGTGCTCTCTTTGGATTTCATAAGGGAAAGTTTCCTCCCTGTGGGCCAGGGGAAGGATCCTGGTACAGCCCAGATGCTAATGAGGTTTGGTGACACTGTCTGGTCCTCTCAGCATCAGTCTGCTTTTCCCAGTGTTATTCAGCTGTGGGGGAAAACTCTGAATGTAAGGGATTAGAGAAGCCTGGAATGGAGAGAGAGTGCAGCATCTGGTTTTGTTCTAGCTGAGGGGTTGACCATTGTGTTTTTGTGTATCTGCTGGAACAATGTCCTGTGAATGCATTCACCAGTTGGTATTTCTTGCTTCAGGTGAGAATTCAGTGGGAAATTAGGATCCCCAGAAGTCACTGAAAAATAAAAGGATATTGAAGGTGTATTTTCAATTGAAAAATCTTTCTACTTAACAGGAGAGGGTGCAGAAAGCTCAAATAAAACTCTGTCTCTACTGTACTGGTTTACAGCTTTACATTTCTAATGATAAAGTGTGGCAAAATGAATGATGTGGTTACCTCCAGTTTTAGTTACTGTTTCTGTCCTGCTTCTTTGGCAGACATGACTGCATGGAATGTGTACCAAGAGCTTCAGTTCATTGCAGTCATTTTCTACTGCCTTTCTTGTTGGGTAGCAATTTTGGGAGACAGGGTAAATAAATACCACATGAAATACTTAAATCACAAGAGGCCTTTGGTTTCCCTTCAAGAGGGCAGTTTGCAAATCATTGCCAGATAACTTCACCATTCTGAAAACAAAAATCTCATTGCTTCAATTTTTTTTTCTTCTTTGTTTCTCCTTTTATACTGATCTAAGTGTTAGTCCCATCTCAGTGCTAGCAGGTTTGGGCTTGCATTCTTTAGTTATCATTTAGCTGAGCCACTGATACTGACTGTGCTCCTAAGAGAGCTTATAAGATTAAACAGGATGCAAGATTTACTTTGAGATACTGATGTTCTATTACTTTAGTATAGACATTATAGGAACATTAACATGTTCCTACAACATTATAGGAGTTGTAGGCAGCTAAGAGGAGTAAATTTTTTTAAGCATCTTTCAGAATATTTATACCAGATGTCAGTGTAAACCTATATATTCATTCACTTGCATCTTATCACCGAACCTTTTTTTGCTGCTGGCTTGAAATGTTTCTCTTTTTAACATATTTCTTTGGTTAAATTCCATTGCATCAAGTAGTTTGTATATCCCTAGTAATATTTTTTTATATTAGAGATGGAAAAACCAAACAGAAAACCACTAACAGAAAACACTGTGCTGCTGCTCTGTATTCAGATTTTTCTTTTGCAGTATATTGCTGAATTGGCATTGTTGGAGCAGACATGACTCAAACCAGATCTTTAAGAAGTCTCATCCAAGGCTTTTTATTGTGCCCATACACAGCATTTTTATATTTTTCTAACCCCACAGTGCACCCCATCCCGTTGGCCATCATCACAACACCCCTCAAGTGCATTGGTGGAAGCACTGTTTTGACAAAGTGTCCCCAAAAATCCAAAATACAGATAAATCCTGTTTTTCCATGGTGCTTCTCACAGCACAGATCTTCTTGTTTTCTTCTACCTTTATTTTCTTTCTCTTCTTCTCATGGACACACAGGAATCCTGCTGGCTTTTTATTTCTGTCAGTTCTTTTGTCTGACCCACAGCCCACTGTGGGCCCTCTTCACACTGAATGTTTGTGTCCTGTACTTGTTTACTCTCCCTGGTTGTTGATAAAATCAGATAGTGGCATGGTCATTTTAGAGACTGGCATGTCACTTCTGATATGCTTAGCTCTCAGTCTTGATTCAGTCCATGTGTATGCTTCGTGGAGCTTCAGTGTTTTCCTAGCACTGGAGGCTGAGGATAATGTACGACCTGTAGGAATTGCTTCCTGCAGTTGTGCACAGCGCTTGCTGCTGGAGGACTGAGGTGTTGGAAGCCCTCCCTTGTGGAATTTGGCAGCCACACAGAGGTAGGAGGTGGTCTTGTATTAAAAGGCATTGCAATGTTTGCAAGCTGAAATTGCCATGCAAATGTGATGTATCATCTACAAATGGCTACTTCTCTTTAAAGCAAGTTGTAACAACTTGGCGATCTAAAGCAAAAATCTGAGAGTTCTTGCCCACCTGAACCGTTTAGGATTAGATCTCCCAGGATTTTGCCTGTTCTAGCATTTACTTCCATCTAAAGTAGTAGGTCTTCCTACTAAATGGGCCAACATAAGAACTGTTGGCCTTTTTAGTCTCCCAGTAACTGCAGTAAGTGTAGGCTGGGTGTTTTTTCTATGCTACATTGGACTGCTGCCTTTCCAGAACAACTTCAGGGACACAGAATTTAGTTTGTGTCATGGTTTTGGAGGGATCTTATTGGTTGTTTGGGTTTTTTGTTTGTTTGTTTAAAGGAGGAGGATTAATTAGCAATGGTGTAGTGAGAACAGTGTTTTCTCATTTTTGAACATTGTTGTTTGTATTACAGAACTTGTGCTGAGCTTGGCAATTAGATAATGTGGTGATTGACTGGAGTTTTGAAAATCTGAAATGAAAACTGTAATGTCTGAGCATGTAACTGTTTGTTATGAGATGACTGTGATAGCAGTGGCCACATTTTCCTGTGAGGTCGTGTTTGTCATCCCTCGGGGTCAAAGAAATACTAGTAGGGTGACTTGGATGGCATATTAATTACAGTTGCTATATTCAGATGCCTGCATCTAGATTTGAACTGAATGACAACTCTGGCTGAAGTTCTTCCATCAACTTACTTGGATTGAAGTAGTGTGCTGAGATCTGCTCCCTCCCTCACTGTGGGGTCAGCCAGGCTGTGGAGGAGGCTCGTGGGGCAGCTGGGCAGGCTCTGTCTGTGGTGGCCTTCAAATGTGGCTGGAGAAAAACCTGAGTGCTCTGCTCTGAGCTCAAAGCTGACCCTGTTTTTAGCAGGGGTTGGAGTAGAGACCTCTCATGGGCACTTCCGTCATGAATTATGCTGTGGTCCTGCATCAGGACCTGGTTTTGCTGAGCATTATGCAGAAAGGTATTATTAGTGCTGTCCCTAATCTCCTGTCCCAAGGTTGTCCTGGCAGCTAAAAATCTTTCTTCAAGTAATAGTGACAGAAGTAATTTCAGTTGATGTTAAGGTGTCAGTGCCTGTTTTCTTTATTTGAATCAGATCTGCCTTTTTCTGTTGCAAGCCTTTTCCTGTCAATTTTGCTAATCACTGTTTTAGATTCATAGTGCCGATAAATGTCCGCCCAAATTCCCACTAATGGTGAAATAACACATCCTGTAAGTAGAACTGAAAATATGCACACAGAAAAGAACAGAGGCAAGGGTATTACCTTGAGGATGCATTAATATGACCAAAACTTTCTGTAGATGCAGCAGAGGTTTGAAAGAGATTCAAGGAGGAATTGTCTTTTGAAGGCAATCTGAGCTAATGAAAGCAAGATGATTTCTTGGTGTTGCTTTGTCTTGGCAATAAAGATTCAGATGGAGTAGCCTGCAGGAGAGGTGAGCAGAAACCAGTTAGTTATCACATCATGGCAGGAATTTGAAGAATACTGCAACTTTGGAGGAAGGAAATAATTTTGAAGAAATGTGTCACAGCAGATTGAAAAAAGAGGGGGAAAGAAAGATCAAGGTATTTAAAATACCTTGTACTGGGGCTGCATAAAGATTTTTGAGATCCTGAATTAAATTCTAGTAGGGATCAGAGAGCCAAAACTGAGAATAAGACTTCCAGAAAACCCTAGCTAAATTTTAAGGTAGCTTTTGGGATTTACCAGACTGCAATTTTAATTGTTTCAAAGTACAGAAGGAAGAGAGAGGCACAGTTCTCTTAATGACGTGTGATGTCAGTTTTGGTGATCATGACACTCAGGTTTGTGATATCCTTGCATTGTCATTACATTAAGCTGAGTAAGCAAACTGCAGACCCTTTGGGAAATTGAAAGGCAAAGTTACATCTCCCAACAAAGAGTCTGCAAAATGTGGACAAAGTGAATTTATGTGAAGATTGGCATAAGGAAGTTAATGCCTAAAATACTGCCCTTCCTTTGGGCAGAGCTGCTGTGTAAGAAGCGAAGGTGGTTTACAAAAGCCCAGCAAAAGGGATCTGAAGTTCTTTATAAAAGCATGTGTAATATTCTGTACAGTGAAGAGGAGCTGGAAGAGTCTTTTTCTCTTGAGCAGCCCCTAAGGCTCCATCCAGCTGTTGGAATGTGTGCAGCACTCGTGTTATTTGTGCATCTGTGGCTGAATGTAACACCAGACATTGCTTGAAGGTTTCAATGTGAAACTCAGCCCTGTGGCCACAAGCAAAGTGCAGATTAGTGGAGGTTAGATGCTCATATTTCTGGGTAGGTATAAAAATAGTACAGCATTGCTTCTCCTTCCCTCCCTCCCTCCTTCCCTCCCTCTTCAAGCTAATAGGTGTGCAAAAAAGTGAGCTCTGCGCTCTCACAGGCAACAGTGAGTGTGATCGTTTGAATATACCAAGGTACCTGCACAGTGGGTGTGGGGTCAGTGAGTGAAGTCAGCTGAGCTCTGCCTCCCCAGGGGCTGTATGTGTAGCTTGTCAGGAAGAAGGAGGGAAGTACAGACACTTCTGGCTTCCATTTTTCTCCTGGCATTTAAGTTACCTATTAAACTGTGACTGCCCCCATCTCCAAAGCCTCATGAAGAAGTCTTCTTGTTGGCTGCCACGTCAGAACATTGAGAGAAGAGCACGTAAGGATTCCCAGAGAGTGAGGCAGGGCAGGACCAGGGAATGCTAAAGCATGACTCAGAAGGCACATTGTAACTGGTGTCTCAGGGAGGATGAGGATGCAGAGCTGCTCCCACAGTCTGGCTAGAAGTTTGTCAGTGGGCTTGACAAACCAACATGGAGGGTAAAGGTGAGTGAAGGATGCACTTTGTGCAGTAATTAATAGGTAAAGCATTCAGTGGCCAGGGGGCTGGTGTAGGTTTTGAGGATTGTTCAGAGACATCTTGCATGTTCTGGTCACTCTTTCAGAGGAGCTGTGTGCTACATGAACCAAATGATGAGGCCTGTGCCTCTGGCTGAGTTTTTCGGGAAGACTCACAAAACAGTTGAACTATTTCCACTGTTCAATAAAACTAAGAAATGACAGAGGGGATGCTGTTCTCCAATACCAAAATATTTATGCTTTGTATAGATTGATCTCGTAGTTTGATTAATGTGCTGGATTTGAGTAATAGCTGCACTTAGTGATCTAACAATCACAACTGAAAGGTTTCCTTCTCTTGGTTGTAGATGGATGGTGACAGCTCCACAACAGATGCTTCTCAGTTAGGAATTGCTGGAGATTACATTGGTGGCAGTCACTATGTGATACAGCCTCACGATGGTAAGAAATGAGAGAGTAAATACTACTATTTCTCTGCGTGTGTGTATACCTATATTTTCTTCCAGTTCTTGTATCATTCTCTGCTGTCTTCTCTCAGGCTAAGAGTTTGCCATTGTTTTCGTAATGCCTCACTGAAGAAAGCATTTTTTCTGCAATCTGAAGTGAGGAGGGTGGATTTTTGATGTTGGCACAGAGACCTTGAGGGGATGACAGAAAAATTGACATTTCAGGGAACGCTTTGTATTTTGACATGGCATTAAGAATGGTTGGTGATCAGCAGCTATGTACACTTCTGTACATAAAGTGCCATCTTTATAAAGGTACCCTGATGCTGCATCTGTTTTAAAAATTATTTCTATGATGATAACACACTGTGCTTTCAAAGGTCTTCATCCTTCAGTGTAAGATTTTAAAATTAATTATTGCCTGCTATCAAATATAATTTCTGTTAACTTTTCTTCATTTCATTAGACACAGAAGACAGCATGAATGATCACGAAGATGCAAATGGCTCAAAAGAGAGTTTTAGAGAACAAGATATATATCTTCCAATTGCAAATGTGGCGAGGATAATGAAAAATGCCATACCCCAAACAGGAAAGGTAATACTGTTGTCCAGTAAAGGAATTATGTTAATGAGTTTTATTCCTTCCTCTCAGTGAACTTGAGCTGATTAGAACAAGATATTTTTCCAAATGATGCTGGTTTATTGGAGAAAAGCATTATAAAAGGAAGGGGGAAAAAGCCCCAGGAGCAGGAGGTGATTGAGACCAAGTCCATTTTTCTTAGATTTCTGAAAGCTTTTAGTAACTGCTATAATTAGAGCATCCAGAACTGTTCTTCATAGGGCTTTCAAGAGCTTCCTTTTTCTAAGATGTATTCTCTGAAATTGTTGTAGAGGATCAGACTTCATGACAATCACTAAGAATATTTTCAATGCAATACTCTTGAGAGGTTTAGTCTGCTTTCATTGAAGTACATAAAATTCGGAATAAGTGAATCATTTTGTCTGAAATAGAAATCCAGTGCTCATCCTGATGGAAAGAGAATGGTCAGCCTTCCATCACCTGAATATTCACATACCCAAATGCCAAAGTGACTTAAGAAGTCTGCTTTATACCGTGGTGCAGATAAGGCCAGATACTGAAAGCCTTATTTATTTCTTATTTCTAAGAATAGATTTTTTAAATTTATTCTGCTGAGCTGGTGATTGTAGAAGTATTTCATCATTCTACCTGTTTATCTTAAACCTTTGCAGGGCTCCTGTGACTTGCTGTTTCTCTATTGTATTCCAGTACAATTCCAGCCACTGTAACATTTCCTCTAGCTAAAACTGGTCGCTCTTTTTGGAGATCACTCTGAATAGAAAAAAGACATCATTTACTTGCATTTGCTTGTATTCTCATGGTGTTCAGGGCTTTCTGGAGATCTGGATGTTACATTTATAACTTTGCTGTGAAAAACTCTGCCCTCGTCCATATTGTCATAAATTTTTAGTGATCAAGATGAGATTTTTCTCAAGAATTTAGCATATGGGATGTAGAGTTATCTTGAAAAATCAGTATTTTTTTGTGAAAAACTGCAAGGGAAGCTGCTGGCTGATGACTTCTGAAAATCTCACCCTACATGTCTGAAAATACCAGAGGAACTAGTGAAGACTCTGAACACAGTTATTGCTTCAATTTTTTAGGTTCTTTTCATGTGAGGAATAAGAATCTTTATTATAATAATCTTTTTGTTGACTCCTGTCAGCTTCCCAAGTAATCATGAGTAATATTTGCTGTAATTTTAAGTTGGGTAAATGACTTTTGTGTGGCTGAAAACTGTAATCAAATCTACTTATTTCATTCTTGCCAGGGATAACCACATGGTTCTTCATTTGAATTCTTCTTTGGTAAATTTATGCCAAAATACTAAAGCATTAGAAAGGTTTGATGCTAGGTGCATATTCTAGCCCTTGAATCTGGGCAGGATAAAAATATTTTTGCTAAATTTGTGGGAATGTCCTGCAGTGGGGTTGGAACTACCAGGTCTCATAAAAAGAAGAGGAAGTAGGCTGTGACATTGTAATGAACAGGTTTGAAGAGACATAAGTAAGCAAAATCTGTGTGTAAAAGCTTGTATAGAACATAGGACTTTAGGAGATCCTGGCAGTTGGCTTGTGTGGCTTGAAATAGTGAAACATGGGTAAAATCACGTTGCAGCTGGTTTTACATAGAGCAGTGAGGACATCCAGTGGTTTGCTGTGCAGGTGTTGCCTAAATGGATATTATCATTTGGTTTTGGGATGCTTCCTCTATTATCTGGTGTATCATCTGGGGTCTGTGGTGAGTTTTTTTAGAGTCTTGTGTCTTCATTAATGATTTTATGATACATTTTCCTTACTAGATTGCTAAGGACGCAAAGGAATGTGTACAAGAGTGTGTAAGTGAATTCATCAGCTTTATAACATCAGAAGCAAGTGAGAGGTGTCACCAAGAGAAAAGAAAGACCATCAATGGAGAGGATATTCTCTTTGCCATGTCTACCTTGGGGTTTGATAGCTATGTTGAACCTTTGAAGTTATACCTCCAAAAATTCAGAGAGGTTGGTATATATGGATATTTCCTCATTTAATCTGGTTGTGTTTATCCTTAGCTCTCTTGTTGTCATTGTGTAATGGGTAACTTGCACAGTATTTCACAGCTCTTGGTCAGGCAGTAATGTAATGTTTAAAAGCATTCCAGAGAATGTCAAGAGAAAAAGGAGGAAGTAAGCATTTTGATTAGACCTGCTGATTCAGAGTAGTTAAAGCTTTCAACCGAATAAATTCTCTAATATATTGGCAGTAGTAAATTGCTCTGCTCTTTAAAGATGCCTATTAAGAATGTTTAATTTGATCTTTGGGGTCAGTCAATATGTGCTGACTGCATCCTCTGAGGAACTGGACTAATGCCGTTGTTTGTCTGGACTTTGGATCTGCAAAAGAAAAAATTGTTTTTCTCATGTTGGAATAATGATTCTCATGGAAAACTGTCTGTTTCAATGGGGTTTTTAAAATTATTTTTTAGCCTGTCCTTCAGTTTGCTTTTGATACATATTACATGCTAGGTATGTGATCCAAACAGTTTAATTTAACCCTTCTGTAGCAGAAAGTGGCTTCCTATCAGCAAGTGAGACCTTGTCAAAAAGGAAGTTGCTCCTGCTTGGGTTTTCTGTTCTGGTCTGCCTCCCCTTGTCTAAATTGACAGTACAGTAGATAAGGATGCTCTTCAGTTTCTTTCTTTTGTAAACCTAAGATTTTTTTAGGTCAGACTCACTAATGATATTTGTTTTGCTGACAGCACTTGAAGCTTCCCCTTCCCAGAAGGTCATTTGCTTGATAACTGAGTAACAAGGGGTGTAATATAAAGTTGGAGTAGTGCTGTGTGCTTTTCCAGTTCTGTGTAGTAGTTGCGCATGCTGTGATTAGTGCTGTATGTGCTTTTATTAAAAAAGCAAGTATTGCATGACTAGTTCTAGTTCATACCAAATAAGTCTGAAGTGGGTGTGTGCTCCTTGCATTCTTAATTGACCATTTTTGCAGATTATGGATACTGTGGTAGCAGAGTAGTTGGATTGGGTTTTAATTGCATGAATGGGTTAAATAGCTTTGATCATCAGTTTTAAAACTCCATTCAAGCAAGGGTGTCTTCAGTGTTGTGACACAACTGAGTGTTGTGTCTACTGCAAGCAGTTGCAGAGAATCTTTTTTATGCCTACATTTTTCTGGATCTTCTTTTGTAATAGCATAGAGCATCAAACTTCAAGCTTGTAAAACTGCATGCAGATGACTGGGGGCCTTAGCTTTCTGTGCCGATATCCTTTCTGGCTGTAGTCCTTGTTGGAGGAGAGGAAATGCCACATCTTGGTTTTAAAATGTCAGCTCTGAGTTTATGGTGATGGTGCTTGTGTGTGGTTGGTAAGCAAATGTTGCACATTCTTGGTAGGTGAGATTCTGTCATTTCTTGTAAATGCTCCTTCTGCATTGCCACAGATTTTGAACTTTCTGCAGAAGGTGCCAAGCCTTTCTAAGAACCACACAGTCCTAGTTTGCCAGGTTTTTGTTTCAGGAGTATGAAAAACACTCACGGTAATATGCACATTCTCAAATCCCATAGTTTTACAGGTTTTGGATTTCAAGCTCCAGCTGTTGCACTGTGACTCTTCTGCAAGTTTCAAACCTTGGCTAGAGCTCCTGAGGCTTTGAAAAAAATCTTAAGCTTTTTCTCTGCTTTTTTTGTGTTCTCTCTTCTTAGGCAATGAAAGGAGAAAAGGGAATTGGGGGAACAGTTACGACTGGAGATGGTCTAAGTGAGGAGCTCACAGAAGAAGCATTTAGTGAGTAATACTTATTAATTTGTCATGCTGTTACTATGGCTTTTATAAAAACAACACTTTCATCAGGCATCAGCATTCTTACTTGAGGAATAGATCCTGGACTAGTAATAGATCATGTCAATTTTGGAAAATTTATAAATGTATATATTAGTGCTAATAGTTTTCTCTACACTTAAATACAGACTGTAATGTAAGGTGCAAACCTTTTTTTTTCTTTTTCTCCAGTGTCTACATATTTAGGCCCCATTCATTCTACTTGCAAGACTAGTGGGGGGAAAAACATAAAATGAGCTCCTTTTGATGACTTGAGGAGCTTATCTTTGAGAAATGAGATAGAGAAGGAAATAATCTTTGTTTAATTCAAAAGAATTTAATATTTCTTCCATTCAAAAGAAAGCACAGATTGGCAACCAGAAGGTGTAGGATGAGGAGTGTCATGTGCATTCAATGTAGTTTTTCTTCTTTTTACTGTGGATTAAAACCTTGCAGTTTTTTGGGATTTGCACTGATTTTGGTGGTGCTGATTCTTGCATGTAGTCGCCACTTTGGCTTTTAAGTGTTACGGCCTGGTAATGTTGGATCTGATACAAGAGGAATTAGGAAGTACAGCTCTAGTCATATTTACTGACAAGGTATAGTTTTCTAAGTATGTCATAGATATCTGTCTAAAATCACTGGTAAACTACTGAACTAGCAAAAATTCAATGCCTGAGGACTAAAATTACCTATTCAGTATTGGAATTCAGTATTCGCTCTCAGTTTGACTTTGGCTATGTAAGACAGTGCAGACTTGGTGGGTCTCTTCTAGTCTGGAAGAGGAGCTTATAACACTGGCTGCAAATTAAGAATCTAAATCTAAATATTGTAAGGATCTCTTGCAATATTTAGATTTAGATTCTTAATTTCCAGACCTAGGAGCCTCAGTGCTCTGAAAAAACTTTAGGTTGCTGTGACTTGAAAAGAGCAACTTTAGAAATGTCCTGGCAGGACTAAGGATGCAAAGGAGATGTTGCATTAGTAGAAGACAGTAAAAAAACTAACTGATCATGTCAAGTGTTGCAAGTATTTCTCTCCACAGGGGCAGCTATAGATCTGTCTGGAATGAATGATGGTGTCACTGCAGCAGTAGCAGTGGTAGCTGTGCTTCTGTGGCATAATCTTCAGCTCTTTGTGGTGGTCTCATGCCAGGGCAGGGACTCTCCACTGAGCTGTGTTGGATGTGGATGTGCACATTGAAGGGCAGTAAATTTTGGACCTGCCAGAGGCACTTTCACTATGATCTTAATGCATCTCTTGGCCTGCAACTGAAGCAATTGAAAATTTGTTCAATGAAGGAGGAAGGGAAAAAAAAAGGCAGCAATCCCAACCAACCAAAAATCTAATCACAAAACCCTCAAGCATCAGCTTTGAAATGAAAACTGTTAGGATTATGCTGTGGTTTCAAAATTTTGCATTGGTTATACATCTTGTTTATACTTAGTAACTGAAAGAACAAAGCCCCATTGTTTGTGTCCTAGGGGAAAATGTGCTACAGTGACAACCTACAATTTAAGAGTTTTGCTGCTTTGCTTCCAAATAGCAGTTGTAAGGACCCTACTCTGAATGTGAGAGCTCAGCATACGTGTTGTGAAGGTTTATTTTGGAGCATCACTCCCGGTGCTTTTTCTTGGTATCTCAGAAGTATTTTTTACTCATTTTGTTGACCACCTCTTTCCTCTGTGAAGTCAGAGCTCTTGTGGGTGTCCTGAAGGACATGCTGAAGTCAACCAGTGCAATGTCAGGCTCTGGCAATGCCTTTTTTGTCATTGCCTGTTCCTCTCTTCTGCCTTCCATGGGGCATCTGTATTATGGAATCCCTGATGGATCCCAATTTATAAAGCAGCACAATTATTTAATTGAATTCCTCCCCTATGGCTGTGCTCAAGTGCTAACTTTGTGTTTAAACGCAAAGCCAACTGAATTCTCTGGGTTTCTTGGGATACTGAGCACTGAAGATGGCCTTTTCAGTGGTCAGGGTGAGCTCCACTCCATTTGCCTGTGTACAGGTGTAGACATTCTGCTTACTCTCAGAGCATAATTTGGATTTCATGTATTTCTTGTGAATGGGAATAAACTTGTTCACTTGTAACACTTGGTAAAAAGTGTGACTATACCAGTGTAGGATGGTAACTCAGGAGATGAATGTCTCTGCAGTCCTGGAATGACCACGATTATTTAATGATAACAGACACATCAAAACAAGGCTCTGTATATCAAGGAGTTCCTGCCTAACATTTTTTAAATGCTCTTTCTTTCAGCTAACCAGTTGCCAGCAGGCTTGATAACCACAGATGGCCAACAGCAGAATGTTATGGTCTACACAACATCATATCAACAGGTATGATCGATCCTATATCCAGTCCCGTGCTCTCCCTTCTTCTTCTAAAATCCCAACACTAGTTCAGCTGTTCTGTTATGAAAGATAAGAATTAATTTTATTTAGTCCCTTGGTGGTGGCTGTCATGACACCAACGCTGAGAATTCATGGCTGTATGCTGTGAACTGCTCTGCAGCTTCAGAAAAGGTGCAGTGGAATGTAAGCTTGCATTTTCTTTCTCTAGATCTCTGGTGTTCAACAAATTCAGTTCTCATGATTTTGAAGAAAACTTTCCATCTGGGAACACGAGACAGAAAACGTGCAACTCTAATGAAGAGGCAGTTTTAATGACTGGTGAAGAGATTTATCTCTTTGTATATTAAATAGCTGTAATGTAGCTACCAGAAGCTTGACTAATTGAGGTGTGAGTTCTGACTCAAATCTTTTTCATGATGATTTTAAAGAAATAATTGGATTTTAAAGGTATTAAAGTATTTTTGTTTTGTACAAGAGTTTGTTGCTCTGTATAACTCCTGTATGCATTGTATATTGCAATTTATTACTGTCAGAGATTTGTAGACAGTTTCTTATTTTCATATTGAATCATGTTACTTTTGTAATTCAGGTAAACAGCTGGGTTAATTCATGTTTACCCTTTGAATAAAATTGTAAGGGTAAAGTTCATTTTTGAATGCAAGTTGCCTTTATTATAAAGATTGAGTTAGTCTTGGTTATGTAATTTGTCTTGCATGACAACCTCAAGTAACTTTACATTTCAGCTTATTTATTGAAATTTTGAAAGGAACTTTTTCCTCTTGAAACTAGCAGCTCAGAATTGCTACAATTGTTTTTTCTAATGTAACTTCTGAATTAAAGGTTAATCAAAACCGGTGAATTCTCTACTACATTTAGAGGTTTAGAGCTTATCAACAGTGTTAATGAAAGCACTGACTGTGCTATGCAGGATTTTTCTTATTATTATTTTTTTCAGTTGCATTAACTCTCCTTAGACTTACTTTGATACTTTTAAAGTAGTCTTTCTGCTATTGAAATAACTTTTCCTTTTTATGTATGGCTTTTAGGATCCCACACTTAGAAATCCAAGGGTAGGGGGGATTTTATAGTCCTTGTGGTAAAAGATCTCATTTTAACTTTTTACTAAAATGTTTTAACATTTCTTGTGAGCCAGTGGGAACTCAAAAGTGGTAGTGATTTTCTGTGTCCAGGCTGTGTGGTGTGTGTGTGTGAGTGTGTGTGCCTGAGTGCCTGACAGCTGAAACTGATACAAATCTGAAATGGAAGATGAACTTCAGGTTTGCTGTCTCTTTCCTGGTTTTGCAATAAATTCTACCTAGGTAATGTAGTTCTGTATATTTAGTGAGCTGTTCTTGGTAACATTGCTGTTTCTTTTATAATTCGGTGGGTAATTTCTTCTTGCCATGTCTTAGCCTGTTAGGGTAGGGGTGGAAGTTTTAGTGATATCTTACTCAGACCAAATTTTGGTATTTTTACTGTTTGCAGTGGACTGAATTGTAATATATTAATTTTCTTTCCACATACCTGTTATTAATTTAAGCAAACCACACCTTGAAACTGTTGCCATATGATTTCTTGCTGGTTTTGTCTTTTCTTAAAAAAGAAAAGGAAAGTAAGAGTTCAATATTGGGAAATCAGCATAACCTAAGATATCCCAGAAACCAGAAATAGGTAGGTAGTTCTTTAGCTAAACGAAAACTTTATGTGCAGATTTGAGCAGTGTTTCTTACCAGTCAGCATCCTGCTGGCAGAGCCTCTGGAGGCAATCCGGTATATTCTGGGGCAGTCTGCATGGATGTTCTGGGCTTTGTGGCAGCCTGTTGTTCTTCAGCAGTTATGACTGAACAAATGGAGTTTCTCATTAAATGTAAAACTGAATAACACAATCCCTATATGAGCCCCTTCTGTTTGTATTCCATTTATTTCAGGCCAGCATAGCCTGTTCTTGCTGTTCCCAGATTTGCAATGGAAAAAACTGTGATAGCAGCTAAGCAGAAGCTAGGAAAGGTTTGGCATTTTGATGTACAGAATGCAGGTTGAGGTGATCCCACGTGCTTGCTTGAAACAAGCAACATTTTTCAGGCTCCCCTCTCTGCTGTGAGTTTAGGTTCAAGTATGTTAAGTTTGTAATTTATACACCATCATGTGAGCAATGAAGCAGATACTTTTTCTTTTTTTCTTCTCCCCTTACCCCCTGAGGGCCAGGGAAAAATTGCAACCAACTTGCTCATTCTCTTCCTGAAGCTACAGCAGTGAAAATAATAGTACAACGCTGTTCCATGTCTCGCCAAAACCATTCTCCTAATAAAAGTTTGCAGGGTACTGTAGCCATGGTACACCAAATAAAACATATGTGGTCTGAAGAAATACTTGCCTAATTTGTATTAACAGCAACACAACCAGTGTATTCTTTATATTTGTTCTCATTTTGCTCTTTTTAAGTGTTTAAAGTTTACAAATAGGTAAGACCCAAACCAAGAATGACCATTCTTCCTACATCTAATCTGTTTCTACAAAACTCCTTTGGTCCTCTGGATGTTTTGTTTGTACTTAGATGCCCCCAAACTGAACTTGAGACAGCTGTGGCAGCCTATGCTAAGACTTGGAGAAAGGCTGCTTGAAATAGCAGTGATGTTCAAAGACCTTTTTCCAAGAACAGTGACTTTTTTTAGGTGCCTTTTCATGGTACATGCAAGTTTTACCACAGTAATTTTTTTTTAAAAAATGCATATTTGCATAAATTGATCCTTTTGGTATTTTTTTATAGGGTGACTTTGGTGTCTTTAAAAGCACAAAAATACTGTTATCTTTAGTCAAAGTGCAGTTAGAAAAGAAAAGCCAATTTAGATGTTCTTCTACATCCCATTTTCATTACAGGTATAATGGGAGCTGAGGCTCTGCTTTTACCAGTCTTGTTGATATACACATGCATTGTTAACTATTTTATGTATTCTTCCCTTCTGATCTCTACTGAATACTAAAATGTGTGGCTGTATGGTGTAGCCAGAACACAGATGGAGTTCTGGCACAAGGTGGTACATCCTAAATACCTACCCCCCCATGGTTATCTGCCTGTGGCTAAAAATCATCCTGAATTATGTGGACTTTTCTTTAAGGAGCTGTCTTCTTTGAACTGCACTCTGCATCAGTGTGAGAGCAGTGAGATGATTCCTGTTGCAGATTTTGAGGACGATGCTCATGAACATGTAGGCATGGATAGGGAATTCCTCTCTAGCCTTTGGCAGGAGAGGAAGCATATGGGCAACAACTGCACACACACAGGAGATTGCTCAGTGCAAAGCAAGGGGCAGAGCCAAGGGTTAGTGTTTTCCCCAGCACCTTGCTGTTATGATAAGAGTTGGTAGCAGCTCTGCTTATAGCTCTAATATCCCTCATTTTGCAGAACTCTGAATGTGATTAATGTTCCAGTTAAGTCATGGAGACTCACTGCCTCAGTTAGATTTATAGCAGTAAGACAACTTGCCTTTAAGTCACTGTATTACCAAATGGTACAGGCTTGACTTTTTTGGGGTTTGATTTGTACCAAGTAGAAGAAAGGAAGTTTTACACTGAAACTAGTGAATTTTCTTTTGTCTGTAGATGAAAAAAACCTCCAAAGCTGGATGTAAGATTCTAAGACAAGTAATGCTATAAGGAAACTCTATTTTATATAGGGCCCAAGCAGTCCTATAGAAAGAAGCTGGATAATGTTGACTCTAATGGTTACTCTTATTTTTCCCCTGTCAGACTGGTTTAGTGAAAAGAGCAGTGGTGGGAGAAGCCTTTTGGATGTATAAGACATGTAAGACACGTACCTAGTTGAAAATACCAACCAATTTTTCCTCTTTGAAAATCAGATAAGCTGTCCTGGCAAAATAATTCACACTTTCATCCTTTCAAAGGCTGAAAAATACATTTAAGCAATCAAATATTGATCCATTTACCTACTGATCTGTGAAATTGGCATGGTGATGGACTGCAATGTCACCTCTGACCCTCAGGATGTAAAAGTTTAATGGGAAGCTCCCTGGAAACTGCCAGTTCAGCTTGCAGTGACATCCAATGCCACGTGCTCTTGGGAGAGAGGGCAGTTTGCTGCTATGCACTATAGTCTCCAAATTGGTGCCAGCTGCACTGAGTTTATTAAATTCAAGTCCCCAAGGATGGCTGTGGAGGCAGGGCCAGAGGTGATGCAGTGCACAGCAGCTCTGAGGGAGTTGGCTACCCTGCTTTAAGAAATCTTCCAGGCAAATTTCCAGGCTCATTTCCTGGAATATTTTACTGCAGCAGGCTAGGCCAGAGGACCCATTTATCAGAGCAACAGCACCTGATTTGCCTATGTCTAAAAGAAAACTATTGAGAGTTTAAATCTGCTGGGCAGAGGGACAGCCTTCGGACCGCTAATTTAATGTGTGTGTGCCTGATACTTACCCAGCCTGTACAGCAACATGAACAGCAAATAAAACCACCTCCAACAGCACAACCACAACTCAGTTCATGTGCAAGGGCCCTGTCACTCGAAATACAGCTGCAGCTGAAACATATTTCTACTTCTCTCTGCGCCCTGTGGGAAGACAGTCCACTGCAGCAGAGCTCACGACCCAACACTGTCAAGAGCAGCATGACACACATAAAGGATGCTGGGATGCACAGGTTTGTTTCTGCACTGTCCAACTCCTTGGCCACAGCCAGGAAATCCAAACCCACCAGACACCTGAGCTCCCTGTGCAGTGTGACATCCTGGGAGAAACAACCTGGTGAACAGGGAGATGCCTGCAGCCAGCTGACAGGAAAAGCTAAGCACTGAGGAGAAGGGAAAGGATCTGAAATCTCACCTCCGGCCAGCTGGAGAGCATTTCTGCTACAAGGAAACAGGCCCCAGCACTGTGGGGTGAGAATATGGAGACTGCGGAGCCTGGGGAGTGCTGCAGCAGAGGACGAGTCTGCTCTCACTCTATCCCAAACCACAAGCAACAGCCAAATTTTACAAGCCAAGCAGCTGAAACTCATCCAGAGTGTTTCTGGAGTAGATGCAGTGGGATCAAGTTCTGTACACACAAAGTGAAGAAATATTGACAAAAACTGGCCATTTTGTGTTGTCTGGCTTGACAGCTCTCATGTAATGTAAGTAGCTGAAACCTCAAGCTGCTAGATTGATATTTCAGGTTTTCTTTTTCAAGACAGTAATTTCAAAGCGTTGCTCCCAGACTTCAAACACTTTCCTTCTGGAGCAGGCAACATATAAAGTCTCTTCCATGCTCAGGCAAAATACAATGAGGAAATAATTAGGAAACGGCTCAAAGTTACAAGATAACTGCTTGACCCTAATAAATTTTTGTTAAAAGAGAATTGCCATCATGGCATGCAAGAGTGCCTTAAATGAAAGGCTGTTAAGAATTAATAAACATTTAAATGAGTGAATGGGGAAAAAAAAGTGAGGATGTAAACAAAATCAACAATTTGGACAGACCTTCTAAAAGGTTTTGAACCATCTAAAATGGCATATACTCAGTACCCAGAATGCCTCTTTTAAGAGTCACTTTGAAATAACTGTGTATTGATAACTTCCATGTGTGGATAACAGTATTTTAGAATTTCGACAGATACAGAAATAACTCTCTGAACACTAGGACACTGAAATGCTTTTTTGCTTTGAAGATACCACATCCAAGCCTTAAGTTTTCATTTTAAGGAGCTGCTGTACCAACTTAACAATTACATCAGATATTAAAAGCAGATGCTTGTTAGAGGCAATAATCCCCCCGCCAGAAAAAAAAACCAAAACAAAACACACTGACATCAAACTATGCCCAGCCCCAGTTTGGGAGATATTTTTGTTGTTCCTTTAAGGACTGACTGTAAGCCAAACAAGTAGGAACAGGCACCGCGGAAGATCTCGGGATGTG
>VWYI01048517.1:0-11591 GCA_013399455.1 Anthoscopus minutus
AAAGGGACACCATCCTAAATCCTCCATCTCGTCCTCCATTCACTACAATATCTCAAACTCTAAACTCCTCCTGGACAGCCTCCTCCTCCTCCTCGTGGGGACCAAGCTCTGCTGCCTCCAGGCCCCTGCTCCCCTCCTGAGCTCCTGCAAACCCCATTAATCCCAGAAGCAGCTCCAGCATTCCCCGGCAGAGCCCTTGGCGGGTAACAGGTTCCTTTACAAGGGCTGGGGAAGCCTTTGGGAGCAGCGGGAGCGGCATTGCTTGGCTCCAGTCGTGCCCAGGTTGATTTGCACAGCAGGATGGCAGAGTGCCACATGCCATCAACCCCCTCTGTCCCACAGGAGCAGCCTGTTCTGGGCCCAGCCTGTCATTTCTTAATCGGGTTCTGGAATATTTTATTACCCCTGGCTCTAACTGCTCCTTCCTCCCTCCTCCCCTCTCTCTCCGACGCTGTTCTGCGCTGCTCTCGCCCAGGGCTGCTGCGCCCTCTGCTCGGCCCAGCTCCGCAGGGCTGGAGGGCAGGGGAGGGGCTGGGTGGGCAGGGGATGCTCTGCCCTCGGGCACTGAAATCCAGCAGGGTCCTGGTGCTGTCCCAGCCCTGCTCCAACAGGGACCTCCACCCACCTTAGGGGTCCCTGTGCCAGCCGGAGCACGGGGTGAGTTTGGCGTTTGCAGGGTGAGTTCAGAACCTTTGGGAAGAGCTCAGCGCGTTTGGGGTGAGTTCAGCATTCCCAGAGGGAGAATTTTGGGAAAGTTCAGCACCTTTTGGGTGAGTTCAGCACGTTTGGGGTGAATTCAGCACGTCTGGGGTGAGTTCAACACGTCTGGTGTGAGTTCAGCACCTTTTTGGTGAGTTCAGCACCCCTGGGGTGAGCTCAGCACGTTTGGGGTACACTCAACACCCTCGGGATGAGTTCAGCATCTTTGGGGTGAGTTCAGCATTCCCAGAGGGAGTTCAGCATTTCCAGAGTGAGTTCAGCATTCCCAGAGGGAGTTCAGCATTCCCAGAGGGAGTTCAGCACATCTGGGGTGAGTTCAGCACACCCGGGATGGGTTCATCCGCCCCAAGAGGAGCAGCCTGGGCCATCTGCCAGCAGAATCACTGTTTGCCAAGCTGTGTCAGAGAATCTGCTCCTTTCCCCGCTGTCCTCCCGTTAAAAAAGTCTTTATTCGCGAGCAAGTGATGGATGTGACAGCCGGAATGTCCCCCACTGCCTTCCCTGCCTCGAGCTTTTCCTGTGCCTTTGTCCATCTGCCACAACGAGGGGGCTGCGGCCGCTTTTCTGCCGAGAAAAGCTGATAATTCAGGGGAGTTTGTGCCTTTTCACGAACTGGAATTGTCGCTGAAGATGCGGGGGAAGACAGGAGGGTGATTTGGCAGTGAGCTCACACCCCCTTCCCATCCCCCAAGAGCTTCTCAGCCACAGAGATTTGAGGATTTGATTTCATTTTGCTGCCACTGGTAAAACACACGTGGAGAGGATGAAGGGAGGGAGGGGACAGAGGGATCTGGGAGCTGAGGCTGAGGGTGGGGAGCGGCCCCATCCGTAACCAAAGAGGGAGTGAGCAATAAACAGGGGTGGGGATATTTGCCAAGATAAATGGCCCTCAGAAAATCCGCTCCTCGCAAACTTCGTGAGGATAAAAATGATTTAGGGAGACGCTGTCAAGATAAAAATCATATCTATTCAAGAACAACTCCTTACAAGTGTTATTAATAGCGCTGGGGATGGTTAGGCTGGGAAGGACTTTAAAATATTGTGTTTGCTTTGGGCTGCCGGTACTGCCTGGTGTAATTCCTGGAGGGTGTAATTCCTGCAGGGTGTAATTCCTGCTGGACAGCGCGGGAAGTGGGAATAACCCAGACACCGTGGGGCCAGGAGAACCCTGGTCTCCCTAAATCCACCTCCTCAGAATCCTCGGGGATGTGGTTTGGGGTCCAGGGCATTTCCCTGCCCTGTGTTCCAGCCACGTCCTGCCTCGCAAGCTGCCTTGATGGGGATGTTGAGACTGGACACTGTGGGCAGGATTTTCTGAGAGTGTTTTCAGCCTGGCAGGGGCTGATCTGTTCCCAAGGGAAAATCTTTTGGGAAACTTCTCTTTCAAGGACTGTTTTTTGTAAATAGGTTTTGGTTTTCAGAACAATGTCACACAGCTGTTCTCAATGTGTTCTTCTCTTGTTCCAGCAATGGCACCAGAGAGGTGGTTTCATGTTGACCTGTATGGGAACACCTGATAAAAAGGGTTGCAGACTCCAAAATAAAGGCTTCTTCTGCCTCACTGGGATCAAAACCTCGCTGTTGCTCGTGAGCCCACGCTTCTATTTCGTGTCCTCCAGCGACAGGACAGAAGCAGCGGGGACTCGGCTGCGTTGATCCCAACGCTGCAAAATCCTCTCCCCAAAACCAGCGCCAGGCTGGGGGGAGACATCTCCAAAGCCTCCAGGCTCTGGTGCCCTCCCGCATCCCTCGCTGCGGCAGAGGGGAGGATGAAAGGTTTCGGCATCGGAGGCCTCCCTCCCGGGGGTTTAAATTCCCCCGACCGCTCCTGCCCTCCGCTTCCCCGGCGCTCCCGGCTCGGGGCTGCCCGCACGCCGGGACCTCCCTGCGGGACAGGGAACGGGGGGTGGAGAAGGGAATTGGGGGGTGGAGTGGGGAACCGGGTAAAGGGGCAGGGAACTTGGGAGCGGAACTGGGAATTGGGGGATGGAGAAGGGAATTGGGGGGTGGAGAGTGGAATTGGGGGATGGAGAGGGGAACTGGGGAGCTGGGCAGGGAGCTGTGGAGTGGAGGAAGGACGTGGGGAGCAGAAAAAAGAATTGGGGAGTGGAGGGGAAGATTGGGGAGCGGGACAGGGAACTGGGGAGTGGAGAAGGGAACCGAGGGGGAAGCTGCCCCAGCCCCACTTGAGCTGTGCCCCGGGGCCAGCTCAGGGACAGACGGACGTACAGACGGACGCACTGCCGGAGAGGAGGGAGCTCCCTGCTGCCCCTCGGAACGGGCAGATTTCTGTGGAAACTCGGGAATAGGGCACAGCAGGCAGCTCCCAGCGCCTCCTGCTGCCCCAGAATGGTGGGGAAGGGGTTGATGAAGTCCCCAGCCCTGTCGGCCGCTCGGGACGGGGACACAAAACCCTTCCTGGGAATGGGAGCGAGCAGGGCCGGAGGGGGGTGAGCGATGCCGTCAGGTTGAGCTCCTGAAGCTCCCCTGTCTGCTGGACCCTCCCCAGAGCTTCCCTGCTTCCCAGCCAGCCCGAACCTCTCCCTCCCTCACCCCAGGGGACAGATTGCTCCTTTCCTCTTCCCCTCCAATCTCCTCCGACCCTTTGCAGCCCCCATCATTCCCGCTGCTCTCCCCGGGATCATTCCCGGCACTTGACACCTCTCAGCTGGATGAAGATTCATTTTCCCCGCTGGGATGTCTGGAAAAGGAGGGGGAGGTCTCTGCTGTGTTTCGAGTCTGGTTTGGAAGCTGTGAGAGCAGAGCTGAGGACTTAATGGCACCTTAAATATACGGCTGATTGTTGGGTCCAATTCTGATTTGAAAGCAAATACAGGCCTGGGAATTAAGGAGGAAGATGAGTTTCAGTAGAAGGTAAATAAAAATTAACTGGTGGTGATATAAGCATACCTGGTTACAAAAGCAGGCGTGTGGGTTTTGAAATGCACTCAATTAGAGAAACGAGAGTTTGGGGTTATTTTTAATAAAAGCTTCATGGCAAAATTTCAAGGACTTACAAACAATAAAACAACCCCCAGCTCGGACTGTTTATGGCTGTTTAGTGCTCTGAGCATAAAATAAAAGCACCACCACAAATTAACCAGTTGTTTGTGCCACCTCTTGTCCCTGATCTCTGCAGGTGGCTCCAGACCCTGAGTGAGAGTGAGGAGGGGACCAGGGCACCCCGGGTTGTCCCTGGGGATGTGTCAGGTTTGCTTCCCAAGCTGGGAAAGCAGGGGGGAAATGGGTAATTAGAGGATTAATTAGGCAAGGGGCCCCTTGGATGGCATTCCTGGGGTGCTGGAGCAATTAAGCATCACCCTGATGAGCTCTCACGGGGTCTGTTTATTCCCGAGGGTGTTGGGGCAGGGCTGGGGCATTGGGGCTGCTGGAGCTCGAATGTGAGAGATGATAAAACTGGGCTGGAGCAGCTTTTGAGCAGCTAAACTTGAGCTTTGTGTAGGCAGGGCTGCTGGCAACCTGCTCGGGTTTGGGAACCCAGCTGGGCTCGATGAATCCCAGTGACCAGGGGGACTCATCCTGCCGCTCCCTTCATCCAGAAAAATCCCTAAAATGAGGCAGGAAAAGAGAAAACAAGGATGGGAAAAGCTCCTGCTGGAGGGCTTGTGGTTGTTCCCAAACTTCTCGCAAACGGGGAACAACAAAGAAGTGAAACGCGGAGATAATTAAGGACATAATTGTACACACACAACTGCTTAATTAAGCTTTTCCTCTTTAAACCTGACAGAATCTGCTTACAAGGTGCGAGCACGAGGGGAGGCTGCCCATATGCTGGGCCATCTGCAGCCCGGAGAGGGAGGAGGAGAACGAGGAAAAAGAGGAAAAACGGGAAAAGGAGGAAAAGGAGGCGGTGGCTGCTGCTGCCCTCAAAAAAAAGAGCATCACAGTCGTGCTCTGGCCATGTGCCAGTGGCTCTGGGCCCTCCCTTGCTCACGGCATGGATTTATCCAGCCCCTACTGCTTGATGCTGGGAGCTGCCTCTGCTTGGGACCTCGTGGCTTCAGGAGCCCCAGGATTCCCCAGAACTCAGGGCAGGGGCAGAATGAGACCCCTGCCTCACTTCTCTGCAGGTTCTTGGGATGGGAATTAGGAAAAACTCTCTTGTTCTGTTCCTTTAAAGAAGCAGGACTCAGTAAAGCTCAGGATTTTTGTTCCGGTTCTACCCCAAGACCTCTGTTTGTCTGTACCTCTGACACTTGGGTACAGACAAACAAGAGGAAAAAGGATGGGGGCACTTGACTTGAGCTCCTCCTTCCTGAGATCCCAGTTAAAGCCCCAATGCTGTCTGGAACGGGATGTGGAGATTCTAAACATGTTTTTTTTTCAAATACTGATTCATCCCAGCAGCCCCCTAGACTTCTTGGAGGAAGAAGAATGTCACTCTGGAAGATGAGGGGTGACATTGCCAGCGCTGGAGCCAAGTGTTGCTGACATCCCATTGGAATTGCCTGTGCCCTGTTGGAGCGAATTCCAGGACTGTGGCACCAGCTGGACACGTGGCCATGGGATGGGAAACCTGGGAACCTGACCTGTGGCTCTGCTGTCCCCAGAGCCACTGGGGATGGGTGTCCAAGAGCCTGCAGGACCCATCCTGCCTCCAGCACCAGAATTCCATCCCACATTCCCACTGGGATGTGCAGCTTGTCCCTCCAGCCTGATGTTAAAAACAGGCTAGGAACTGTTGTAAAATGATTGTTAAGCATGTACTGTTAGTTTGTTATTGGCTTGGAGTTTGTTATTTGGTATGGTTATTGTATTGTAAAAAGGGTAGTTATAAGAAATGCTGTGCTACACATAAGAAAATCAGCACCCCCGGCCAAACGAGCCAGCCTAAACAAAAACTACAATGGGCCAATCGAGAGCCTTCAACCTTCATGCAAATGAAAGGATCCGAACAGAAACCAATCCCGAAGGACAAAAACCAGGATCAAAAGGGGGCACCTGAGCCGAGGAAGCCGCGCCGCTGCAGCTGGAACATCGGGGCCAAGGCATCGCTGCTGAGAGGAGCCGAGCGCCGCTGCTGCAGCGTCCTCGGGAACGGCCCTGCCTGCCCTGGGCCCCCGCGCTTTGGGCTTTTCTTTTTGTTATAATAAATGCTGGGACCACTCTCAGCACCGCGAGTCTGCTCCCGCTTTGAACACCTGACACTGCCTGGGCAGAGCCTCGCTGGTCCCTTACCACACAGCACTTTTATTACCTTTATTCCTGAACACAATTCCAGCAGCCAGGAGGTGTCCCTGGAGTCGGGAGGGGAATTCCAGCTGAGCCTGGCATTCCTGGCTCTGGGTCTATCCCACGTGCTGCCCCTTTTGAGGGATATTTGCTGTGCTGGAAGCGGCTCCCTGGGGACAGTTCAGCCCCTTGCTGAGCTGCAGCTGCTGCTTCACCTGGCACGCTGGATGCCGCCCCTGGAGCTGCTCCCAGGTAAATCCCCGTCAGTTTTCCAGCTCAGGGATATCCATTCCTGTCACTGTCACTTGTGCCAGGCCATAACTCAGGCCCTTTGCAGGAGCCACCAGCACGTGCCTTGTCCCCATGTTTGAGGTGTCATCGCTGTTACAAACGGGAGCAGACTCCCGGTGCTGAGAGTGATTTCAGCATTTATTATAACAAAAAGAAAAGGCCCAAAGCCCAGGGCCAGGCAGGGCCGTTCCTGAGGACGCTGCAGCAGCGGCTCAGCCCTCACTCCAGAGAAGCTGCAGGCCGTATAGAGGAAGCTCACCAGATGAAACACCAGGAAAGTGGTATCCTTAACACTCAAGGGAAACGGAACATTCGCAAAGAGTGACGCAGCAGATTCAAAGGAGAAGTAAGAAAGGAAAGGCTGGAGAACCTCATCCCCTGCTCCTCCTCTAACAAACTGGGAAGAATGATTAATAAAGTCCCAAAACATGCTACTGGGACTGGGATGCAGGGTAGGATGAAGAAACCATAAACTAAATATATCTGGCATAAACTCTAGTACTTCTATAAACTTCTTGTAAATCATTATCACCGAACCCAGCACAATGACTATTCTAATCTGTTCCCCTCTGTTGTAGAAACTACATGTTAGGGACAATTCTGGAGCTATCTCTGGAAAAGAAACTAAATCTAGGGACTAGAAAGGTATCAAAACCTCAAAAAAGCCTAGGGACCAGAAAAACCTGAAAGCTTTTGCCTCAAGAGAAATTATGGATTCAAACAAAATGGCTGCTGATTGCTTTATCCCAATACAGAGTAAGTACAACCAAAATGCAATCAGTACAGGTTTTTTCTACTTTTGAGCCCCACATTGGGCACCTGTCTTGGTTTAGGACAAATTTGGGAGGAAACCTCCAAATGGGGTCCCTCCAGGAAAAAACAGATCCAAGCTGCCCCTCCCCCAACTGGTTGGGGAAAAATTTTCCTTGAAGGAAAGTGGAAAAAACTATTTAACAAGCAAAACATCCACAAGCATAAACATAGAATAATATTAAACAGTGAAACCTCTCGCTGTTCAAAGAGGTGGCAAATGCAGAGAAGTCCTTGCTGTGAGGTGCAGCTGGGCTCGCTCAGTCTCTGATCAGCCCCTCCAGTGATGGGAAGTGCCAGGGCCCAGGCCCCGGGGCCACAGGCCTGAGCTCCTGGGGTGCTCTGGGTTTTCAGTCCAGAGCAGGATTGAACAGATCCAAGGAAAAAAAGGAAAACCACAGTGCAGGGAACTTCCCTGTCCCAGCTAGCTAAAAACTGACTAACAGCACAGGAGATCTGTGTCCTGCTGTCTGNTTGTCTCCCCTTGTGCTGGGATCACCCCTGGGGGATGCACCAGGGACTTTGTGCCCCTGTGGGGCTGCCCGAGGTGGGGCTGGGGTGGTCCAGAGGGGCAATGCCAGCCCCAGGTACCAGGGCTGGGCATGGATGAGCTGGGAAGCTGCAGAGGTGGTGGGGGCTGCTGCTGGGTGGGGAGAAGGGGGAAAATTGGGAATTATTTGTGTGAGGAAAGGAGAAAGCCTTGGCTCTGTGCTGGAGCTGCCCTGCATGGCTCTGCCTGGGGGGTGAGAGTGCCCCAGGATGTCAGGACGAGGCTGCCCAGAGCTCTGGGGAAGTTTCTCTCGAACCAGCTGCCAAAAATCCCTCGTTGTCCTGGCGAATGTGGCTTGTCCCGCCCTGTGCCAGTCCTGTCCTGGAAATTCATCCCTGGGGATGCAATGGAGGAATCTCCTGGGGGAGGGGAAGTCGCTGGGAAGGGAAAGTTTTCTTCGGGCTTTTGTCCCTCTGGAATTACTGGGAGTGGAGAGGGGGAGGATGAATGAAGGGCTGAGCGAGGATTGTGGCCGGGCAGAGTTACAGGGACTCACAGGATGCTTAATTATTCCGGGAAGCTCAAGGGCAATGAATACTTCACAAAGCCAGCAGTGAATTATTAATTATCTATTCATCAGAGGCAGCTGAGATGAACCCTCTGGGGCAGAGATGGAGCCGGGAAGGGCCTCGCTCATCATCCCTGAGGGAGCAGGGATCCCATGGGGCGCCTCTGGCAGGGATTTTGGGGAAAAGTGTTCCTGAAAGCATTTCTTAATTCGTTAATCGCGTGCTGAGCCTCATCAGGCGCCTGGAAAATATGGCAAAGGGCTGAGATCGGGAACTGTGAGGGAGGGCTGGGTGAGCAGGACAGGTGGCAAAATCCCGTGTGTTCCCGGCAAGCACCAGCAAAGAAAACCAAACTAAGCCCCTAAACCTGAGCCCAGGGGAGCAGCTTGGCTGCCGTGGAGGCGTCCAGGGGCGCAGAGGCAGAGCAGAGCCGAAGCCCGGGCACGGAGGAGTTTCAGCCACATCCCAACCGTGCAGAAATCCGGCTCGGTCCTGAGCTCCGGACTGCATCCCATGGGAGAGCCCCGGGGGAAGGAGCCGTGGGTGAAGCCGGCTGTGTCAGGCGCTGCTCGGGGGTGGCCGGGAGCGCTGGGTGCGAGCGGAGCGGGGCCGGGGCTGCCTCATCCCGGCTGCCGCAAGGAGCAGGCTCTGCTGCCATCTACCTCCGCCGGATCCGCCCCGCTGCTCTGCCGAGCCCAAAATATCCCGAGCCGAGGCTGGAAGGGACTGGCAGCTCGCAGCAGCAGCAGCAGCACTTCGACTCTCCTCTCCAAGCTCCATCCAGCATCAGCACAGAGATTCCTGCTGGGAATGCTGCCCTGATCCCAGGGAAGGAGGAGGAAGGGAGGTGGGAACATCCCCTTGGCACCGCATTTCATCAAGGTTCTGCTGCCAAAACCTCGTGTCCCTCCAGCTCGGCCCCCGAGGGCAGCGGGCAGCGCTCTCTGACACCGGACTCTGCTCGAGCCCTGCAGGGCCGGGCGGCCTCTCCCGGCGGGCACCTTCCTCCCTTCCCTCCCCTCCCTGCTCCCCGGTTCATCCTTTCCTGTGGAGGGGCGGGGCAGCCCTGCACATCTGCATGGCACAGCTGGCAGGGCACATCTGGACGCAATGTTCCTCCAAAACCTCTGGATGTGCTGATCCCACTGCAGCAGCGCTGGGATGTCCCGGTCCTTCCCAGGATATCCCGGTTCTTCCCGGGCTGTCCTGGTCCTTCCCTTCCTGGGATATCCCGGTTCTTCCCTGCCCTGCTCCAGGCCATCCCCTCCCACTTTTTGTGCTCAATTCGTAGTTGTGTGTCAGTCTCCCTCCGAAATCCCCTCTCCTGCTAATGTTCTCTAGACCTTAAAGAATATTTAACCATCTGGTAAATTATTTATCCCTCGGAGCTTCGGTGCGCTTGGGGCAGCTCGGGGCTCTCCTGGAGAATTAACGAGAGCCATAAATCACAGAGACGTTGGAGAAATTTCCATTCCCGGGCTGGGCCCCTAAATGTCACTCGCAGGGTGGGAGCCGGGTGCTGCCACTTGCTGCTGCTACTTGTTTAGGATCTTGTTAAATTTAGAAGTTAAATAGACTCCAGGAAGCGGATGAGACACAGCAATCGCTGGCTAAGGGGGAAATTGGGTGGCTGCCACCTCCTAATGCTCCTTTTGAAGGTGTTTTTTCCCCGGCTTTGCAAAGCACCGCCATCAATCCAGTTCGGGGGGAGGAGGAGCCGAGGCTGCCGCGCTGCGCCCGGGGGATGGGGACAGTGGCGCTGCCAGGGTGGCAGGGCTGGGTCAGGCTATGCTGGCGGTGGCAGAGGGGACTGTGGTACCTCGGGTGCTCCTGGCAGCGCTGGGTGTTCAAAGCGGGAGCAGACTCGCGGTGCTGAGAGTGGTCCCAGCATTTATTATAACAAAAAGAAAAGCCCAAAGCGCGGGGGCCCAGGGCAGGCAGGGCCGTTCCCGAGGACGCTGCAGCAGCGGCGCTCGGCTCCTCTCAGCAGCGATGCCTTGGCCCCGATGTTCCAGCTGCAGCGGCGCGGCTTCCTCGGCTCAGGTGCCCCCTTTTGATCCTGGTTTTTGTCCTTCGGGATTGGTTTCTGTTCGGATCCTTTCATTTGCATGAAGGTTGAAGGCTCTCGATTGGCCCATTGTAGTTTTTGTTTAGGCTGGTTCGTTTGGCCGGGGGTGCTGATTTTCTTATGTGTAGCACAGTATTTCTTATAACTGCCCCTTGTACCCGTTTTTACAATATAATAACCAAACACACAGCACATGCTTAACAATTATTTTCCCACCGTTTCTAACCTATTTTTAACACTGGGTGTGTAAAAGGCCGGTGGTTTTTGCCTGTTGTCCTCCAGCTGGGGTGGGGTAGGGATGGAGTGAGGTCTCTGCACCCCACAGGGATGCTCAGGATGGTCCTGCACTGCTCAGGAGTCTCCTGGCCAAGGGACAGTGACACATCCTGTCCTGGATGTCCTGAGAGCCCCAGGAAAGCCTTTGGATCAGAAGGAGACCCAGGGAGGAGAAATGCAGCACGGGGCTTTGTCTACAGCACAGGTCCCAGCTGTGACAGCTTTCCCTCCACCACCAAACCCTTCTGCTCCCCCTGCATTCTCTGGGTGAGATTTTAGCAGGGTTTGTCCTTATTCCCACCCATCAGGAAACCCCAGGCTCGCCCCAAGGGGCACAGAGGTGTCTGGGACAAGCCCCTGGGAATGGCGGGATCCCTGGGACCAGGATAGGCTGTCCAAAGAGGGGCCAGACAAACTCCAGCTCCCCTTTGGTAATAAATTGATGAATTTATCTCCCTGGGGGATGATGTGAAGCTGCAGCCAGACCCCCGAGGTGGGAGGTTCACCCCTCCCATGCTGCTGCCAGCCTGCCTGAGCCTTGCTGCTGATTCCCCACAGAAATGCGAATTTTGGTTTATCACGTCTGCCTGGCGGGCAGCAGGAGCTGCACAGGGAGCTGGGGGAAAGCACAAGGTAATAGAGGTATTTATTAAAGCAGAGAGGAAATTTATATGCTATTCCTGCATTTTCAGCTCTCACTCATCGCCAGGGGGAGAGGAGGAGTGGGCAGTCTGTGCAGGAAATCGCCAGGAGTCTGTTTTCTGCCCATTTGTCAGTCTGATGAACAAGAAAAATACGGGCAAGCTGGGTGAAGGAAAAATGGAGAGTCTGGAGGAGGCTGGAGCTGCTTCTCCATGGCCAGGAGCAGCCCCAGGTCCATGGGGAAGACTCCCTGGATCCCTCTGGAGCTGGGGGGGATTTGTGCCACCAAGGAAGGGGTTGAGGACCCTGAGGCCCCCGTGGTGTTGGGAGGGTGGGGAGGGGGAGATGGGAGAGGGGGTGTGGGGAGGAGAAAAGGGCCCTGGAGAGGATGGGGTGAAGGAGAAAAGGGATAGTGGAGAGGATGGGCTAGGGGAGAAAAGGGCTCTGGATGGAACAAGCTGGAGCTTGAGGAGAAAGGGGGGGTCTTGAGGGGTCAGGCTGGAGGAGAAAAGAGGTTCTGGAAATGACAGAC
>VWYI01048517.1:11735-54078 GCA_013399455.1 Anthoscopus minutus
TGGGATGGGATGGGATGGGATGGGATGGGATGGGATGGGATGGGATGGGATGGGATGGGATGAAAAGGGCACTGGAAGGGAAAATCTGGAGGATAAAAGGGGTTCTGGAGAGGATGGATCAGAGGAGAAAAGGGGCTGTGGAAAGGACAGGCTTGGGGAGAAAAGGCGCTCTTGAGGGGATGGGCTGGAGGTAAAAGGGCTCTGGAAAGCACAGGCTGGAGGAGACAAGGGCTGCTGGCAGGGCTGGGCTGCAGCAGGGCCCTGCCAGTGGGATGAGGCTGATCCCAGTGTCCAAAGCCATCATCCCAATGCCTGCAGCCCCCCTTGGCAGGGTTCTCCCAGCTGTTGGAGCTCTGGAGTGTTTGGCATCTCCCAGGGAGGAGCACTGGGAAGTGCAAACCCACTGAGTATTAAGTGCCAATAATTCCCTCTTTCATTTGCAGTTATCCACCTACATGCAAGGTGCTGGAATTCTGCTGACACTTTCTGCCTGGGAATTGAATGCTGCCTGAATCATCCAGCCAGGGCCATTTGTTCATAAAAGTAAGGAATTGCTGTTTGAATCCTTTTATTGCTGCTAACGTGGCACAGGCAGCCGTGATGGATTCGGACTGGGGATGTGACACAAACGTGGCCATGCTGGGAAGTGACAAAAATGTGGGGACTCCTGAACCTTCCTTGGTGGGTGGCAAACATTGCCTGGGTCTCCCTGGGCTGCTGGGGCTGTGCAAGGGCCCCCTGGCACTGTCAGGGGCAATTCTGGCTTCTCCCAAGCTGTAATCCCAGCAGTTTTTCCCTTAAGGAGAAGCTTTTCCCCCTGGTATCAGGGTCTGGGCGCCCCAGAGAGGGATTTGGCCACCCCTGGCCTGTGTGTGATGGCACAGAGGGAAGCGGGGAGTGTTTGAGGGTTTTAATCTTCTTGTTCCCAGAGCTGCTGGAGAGGCTGGACAAGGAGATGTTTTCCCTTTGGCAGAGACAAATGGGCAGAGCCAGACCCTCTGGCATGGAGCTGCTCCTGCTACACTGATGGGATAAAAATGTTCTGGGAGAAATCCAGGCAGTGCCATTGCAGCCTGGAGAGATCAGCCCTGGACAGGATGAGGAGGGGATTGTGGGGAACAGCACTGGGCCAGCACCCTGGTTTGCCCCTTTTTGGGGCGTTCTGTCTGTGCCCAGGGCTGTGAGGCAAAGACCAGGAACATCTCCCCACTGAGATTTCCCCCCTCATCCCTGCAGATGCTCCAAATCAGGATGTTATTAACTCCAAGCTGCTTTTCCCCCAGTGCTGCTTGCACAAACGAGAACTGATATAAAATGAATTGAGCCAATTACTGCAGTTCTCCTAAACCAGCAGTGCTGGGATGAGGAGGAACAGTCCCAGCTGTAGAAGGATGGGAGTCAGACACTGAAATGCCCTTTAGGCCCGAAATTCCAGCTGTCTCCATTCCCTGGGTAAGTCTGGCTGCTTTCCTCAGTTTGCATCTGAATTTAGGTGGCAGCAGTGCCAGGCCAGCGGCACTGGAGCAGGTGGTGCCTGCTCTGAGTGGGTGATGCCAGGATGGTCCCTGCTGGTTGCAAATGCAGTGCCTGGATATATCCATGTATTCGTGGAAAAGTGGAAATGAAGAACTCCTGGGTGATTTTTCCAAGAGAAACCTTTGAATGAGAGGCTTTCTGCCACGGAAAGGTTGGGTCTGTTGGGCTGGGTGGGTTTTTGGTTGTCTGGTGGCTACTCCTGCCCTGCCCCTGTGGTTCGAGGAAATAAGTTCTGTCTGAGTTTGGCTATTTGGGGTTTTTTTTAGTGATTTGGTCAAGGAGAGAGAGTTCCATCATCATCCTCAGAGGGGCTGAAGGCAGAGCAAGGGGGCCACCCTTTTAGGACAGGTTTATGTCTGTATCCACACCTTCCACACAAAGCAGTTCCTTTGCACCATGGATAAACCCAACCTGCATGGCTGAGAGCAGCAGATCCCAGAATCCCTGAGGCTGGAAAAGCCCTCCAGGATCACAGAGTCCAACCTGTGACGGATCCTCACCCAGCTGACAGGACTGATCCTGTCCCTGTCACCCAGCCCACATCCTTGGACACCTCCATCCCTGGCCACACTCTGGGCAGGATCCGCCTTGGGAATGTCCCTCACAGCAGGACAGATGCACTATGGAGGGCAAACTGTTCTGCTGGGGTTAATTTTCCATGGTCGCACATCTGGAGAGCAGCTGGATGGGAAGTGCAGGAGATGGGAACAGCCAGGAGGAATCACTGCTGGGATCACTGCTGGAATCACAGCTGGGATCACAGCTGGAATCACTGCAGGAATCACTGCTGGAATCACAGCTGGGATCACTTCAGGGATCACTGCAGGGATCACTGCTGGGATCACTGCTGGGATCACTGCTGGGATCACAGCTGGAATCACAGCTGGGATCACTGCAGGAATCACTGCTGGGATCACTGCTGGGATCACTGCTGGGATTTGCTGCAGCACCACAGGGCTGGACTCTGCTCCCGTGGGAATTTGTCTGCAAAGCCTCAGCCCACCCCCAGGCTGCCCAGAACTCTGTCAGGGGTCACAGACTGCTCTTATCCTCACCTGGGGCCTGGTGGATTCCTTCTGGATTCCTGGTGAATTCCTTCTGGATTCCTGGTGAATTCCTTCTGGATTCCTGGTGAATTCCTGGTGGATTCCTTCTGAATTCCCTCTGGATTCCAAAAGGTAGCAGCCCTGGGCTACAGCTGCAGCATTTAAAAATAATCACAAACATGGGGGATACACGGCCAGGCCTGTTCACGGGGTCCAGGGCTCTGTTCCTGGAACACTTTTCACTCTGGAGTCTGGGAGGAGATGAGGGATGCTGAGGGCTCTTCCACACGTTCAGTTGCTCACTATAAAACAGCCTCAGTGCCTCTAAAGGAACTAAAGGAAATGGGCTCAGAGCTTTGTAGAGAAGGAAAAAAGGCTCCTGTGATGGGCAGAGTGGCCGTGAATTATTCAGCACAGCAGGAGTGGTGTGGGAGCTGCTCCAGGGCAATCCTGGCCAGGAGCCCCGGGCTTGGGTGGGTGCCTGGAGAGCCGGGGCTGCGGCTGCATCCTTCCCCCTCCCAGGGCCTGGTGTTTTGGGGCAAAAAGTGTTTCCTATCCCTGCCTTCCCATCCTAGGGATGAGCCTGGGGCTTCCCTCTGGTTTTGGTGGCTTTGGACCCAAAAAGGAGGAAAAACATCCAGAGAGGGCAGGTGTGAGGTGAGCAGGGAGGGGAGGAGGGCGAGGTTCTGGCTGGGATTGCTCTGGGATTGCTCCCCAGCCACCCATAAAGAATTTACTGACACAATTTTTCCCTGGCTGCCAATTCTGTCACGATGCTGCCTGGAAGGGCCCTGCAGGAAGGGGAACTTGAACTCTGTGAGAAGCTCTCAGCTGAAGCTTGATTTAAGGCTACCTGGGGAATTCTTAAATATGAAAGTACAAAAACCAGCGAGGGCTGTGCCCTGTCTGTCTCTTTTTGCCTCTAAACACCTTTGGTGCTCCAGCTAATGGGGCTGTTACCTTGTGGGAATGGTGTCACCCACAGATCCCCCTTCCCATGGCTTCTGTGACAGCTTTTGTGTCTCCACGAGCAGCATCGTGTTCCCCCAGCTGGCCACCAGCATCTCATCCCCAGAGCCCAAGAGAAAGGACAAGGAGTGAGCATCTGTGCTGCTTTTGTTTATTTCTTACTTTTTAAAATCCCTACTCCTTGACTGCAGACGTCCTTGTGCTGACATGAGATTTTTTTATTTATAAAATATGTACAGGAAAGAGCTCGAGTCCCGGCCCCACCCTCAAGGTTGGCCGTGCCTGCCCAGCCAGAGCAGAGGTGGAAGGGGAATTTCTCTGCTTCAGAGTCAGGAAGAAGAGGAGAAAGGAAAGGGCTGTGAGAGATAGAGACTTCAAAGGACGTGAGCAAATATTTACAGGTTCCAAGACAAAAAAATATATCTACAGTGTTGTCTTGGGGATAGAGGGAGTCAGGCTGGCCCTCATGGCTCCGTTTGTTCTGTTGATTTCTAGAGGCTGTGGGAATCAATTCCTGGTGGGAATCCTGGAGAGCCCTGGGCTCAGGCCCTGGTGAGGGGCACGTGGGGCCACCCCAGCCACAGGGTCCTGCACCTGGGGCTTTGCCAGAATATTTAGATTTTTGCAAATGAGGCCTGGATGCTCCAGTGACACTCCCTAGAGGCCAGGGAAGGGCAATGCTGGCAGGGAGCAGGATTCAGGCAGAAGAAGGTTTGGGGTCCCCACCAACCACCAATGGATGGGGAAAGGTAGGGACAGTCCCTCAGAGGTGACTCCTGGGAGCTGGGACAGAGCTCTGGGCTCCCCAGGCTGGGAGTGGCAGAGCTCAGAGTGCCACGTGTGGGTGCCCGTGGATGTGTGGGGTGGGGTCTGCGCAGGGCACGCTACGGTGGGGCGGGCACGGCCAAATTCTCCTGCAGGGGAGGGGCTGGGGCACGAGGGAGTGGCTGTGGGGCGTCTGCCTGGGTCCCCGAGCTCGGCAGGTCACCCCAATTCAAACTGTCCATGTCTATGCGGGTGATACTTGGCTGGAGGAGACAGAGGAGACCTCGGTCTTGCTCTGGGATATGGCAGAGGAGGTGTCTTCATCCCCAAAGGGGTTCTTGCCGCAGCAGATCGTGGTGATCATGCAGTTACGGAACTGGGGAGGGGAGAGAAATGAGAATGGTGGCACTGGGGGGCCAGCAGGGACGTGCTACAGGACCAGGAGTGCCTGGATGGACTGATCCAACCCCTTCTGTGCTGTGAACAGTATTTTCTGAGCCTGAGAGTGTTTTCAGCCTGGCAGTGGCTGGTCTGTTCCCAAGGGAAAATCTTTTGGGAAACTTCTCTTTCAAGGACTGTTTCTTATAAATAGGTTTTGGTTCTCAGAACAATGTCACACAGCTGTTCTGAATGTGTTTTTCTCTTGTTCCACCAGTGGCACCAGAGAGGTGGTTCCTTTGGTCAATCATGTTAACACCTGACAAAAAGGGTTGCAAACCCCAAAATAAAGGCTTCTGCCTCATTGGGATCAAACCTCACTGTTGTGATATTGAATCCACTCTTCTATTTCATGTCCACTAGTGACACTTCTGGGTAGGAGCAACTTGCCTGTGGAGCCCTCAGATGTGCTGCCCAGCCCCGGGGTGTCTCACCTGTTTGTTCATGAGCACGTAGATGATGGGGTTGTAGAGGGAAGAGCTCTTGGAGAAGAAGGCAGGCACTGCCATCAGCGTGGCCGTGAAGTCAGCGCCCTTGTTGGTGAAGATCCAGAACGCCACCACGGCGTAGGGCGTCCAGGCCAGCATGAAACCCAGCACCATGAGGATCACCATCCTCGTCACCTCCTTCTCCGCCTTCTGGGTCGTGGCCGATTCCTGCTGCTGGGCAGCTGCCTGTGGGGTGAAAGAGGTGGCTCAGGGGCAGCTTTCCACCCCCAACACACGTCCCCAGTCCTGCCTGAGCCACCTGCCCTGTCCCCATCTGTCCCCTGTAGCTGTTACCTCCCGGACTTTGCAAACGAGGCGCCCGTAGGAGAAGAAGATGATGACGACGGGGATGATGAAGTGGATGACGAACATGTAGAGCACGTAGGACTCGTTGTGGAAGTCGGGGTTGTGGGTGTAGTAGTCAGGCCCACAGGAGCACTGCATCCCCTCCGGGATGTACCTGGCAGGGAGAAAGGTTAGGATCTGCTCTGGGACCTTCCTTGGGGGCAATGGGGATGGAATTCCCTGTGGATGGGGGATGCTGGAAGGGTGGTTTGGGTGCACTCCAGCAGTGTCAGCTTCCTGTGCCACTCCCTCCCTCCCATGCCAACAGGAGTTCATTTCTCTCCTCCGAGGCCCAGCACTTCCCTGCTGGGAGCCACCTGCTCTCCCTGCACGGATGGAGGAACACAGGAGCTGCTGCTGGGCATCCTTGGACTCACCTGGACCAGCCGAAGAGCGGCGGGGCGGCACAGGAAATGGCCATGACCCAGGTGAACGCGATGCCCATCATGGCATGGCTGGCCGAGAAGCGGAAGTTGCCCATGGGCTTGCAGATGACGATGTAGCGCTCGATGGCCAGGACAACCAGGGACCACAGGGCGACCTGGCCTGTGGGGAGGAGAGGGAGAGCCCACAGAGCGGTCAGAGCTCCTCTGGGCTCCCCTGGTGCTTCCAGAGGAGAGCAGGGATCAGCGTGGGATAAGCAGCATCCTGTTAAAAAAACTGGGAATCCTCCACCCGTAACGTGCAGAAGCTCTGGGAGCTGAGGGGATGCTGGGGGCGGAGGAGGAATCACCGTGGGGGTTTTAATAAACTAAGAACCAAGGGGGTGAATCCCACCTGTGCGTGGGGAAGCACAATTCCCGGCAATGCTGCCAGATGCCTCCAAACCTGTTGATTCCTTTAAATGTGCATTTCAGGAGCCTTCCGCTGCATCAGGGCTGGTGCGGGGAGGGGGGACTGTGTGGGTGGGCAAATGTGCACATGTATTTATGAGGGATAATTAAACTTCAGGGGATTTGGGAGCGTTTAGTCGGTGCTGTAAGCCTGCTAATGCCCCCAGCTGTGATAAGCTGCTGATAACGACACCCTGAGCTGGGATTCGCTGGGGACCTGCTGTCGCTGCTTCCCAGCCAACTTCCTTCCCTGGGAACAGGAGTCTCCTCCTCTGAAAGGTGCAAACCTTGGGAAGGCAAAATAATGCTGCCCAAGGCTCACTGAGCAGGGATAGAGCAGACTTAGGGAATTTCTGACCCCAAAACCGAGCCTTTCCTTGCTCCTTGGCTTGGATTGGGACATTCAGTGTCTTTGGCAGATTATTCACTTTTTAAAAATGTGTATTTTCAGAGCAGCATCATTGTGGAAAATGGTCCCATTTAGGGGAAGGAAAGCAAAGTCCCTGTGGTGGCTCTGGGTCTCCAACAGGGACTGTTTGCTGTCAGATCCATCATGAGGCGTGGCGTGGGCAGGGCTGGCTGCGTGGGCTCCGGCTGCTGAGTGAATTCTCCCTGTTTTTCTGCAGGGCAAAGTGTTGTCAGCACTTGTGTCCCTGAGAAATGCCTCAAGGAAAATCCCAAAGGTGCCCAAATCTGGGAGAGAGCTGAGCCATCCCCGTGGAACCTGGGAACCACCTTGGATCCTCCTCCCCTTCCTTTTGCCCCTGGACAAGCTTTGAGCGCTCTCATCTCTCCATGCCTGTAGCTCTTCTGTGGGGTTCCCTTCCTGAAGGATATCTCTTGCCCTTCTAAACCTTCCATTTCCCCAGAAAGAGAATACTTTGGGCAAAGAAATAACCATGGAATTGGGAAGAGACCTCTAAGATGATCAAGTCCAAGCCTGAGTGCTTGGCGTTGATTCAGGAACAAGCTGTGGCCATACCTGGCAGGCCTCAGTAGCCACCTTGGTGTGACACCCCCAGTGGCCAGCAGGGCCAGGTGACTCCAGGCTGGATCCTGCAAACCAGGATCCCATCCCAGGCTTCCCTGCCATAATCCCATGGAGGCTTCTTGCTAGTGAGGCCAAACACGCAGAACTCTCTTTTCACCCCAGTTTCGCGCGCAGGGCGAGCCTCACACGAGGGGGAACAACGCTGCATGTCCACCATGAAAGGGATGGGGCTCTCAAAGCCCTGCAGAAGGAAGCCCCAAGCCCTCGTTCCCAGCCCTTACCTCCCAGCGTGGCAAAGAATCCCTCCACGGCGCAGCCGATGGGGCCGAACACGAAGTAGCCGTTCCAGGCGGTGTAGAAGGTGACGGTGAAGCCAAAGCAGGCCATGCACAGGTCAGCCACAGCCAGGTTGACCAGGATGTAGTTGAGGGGCTGCCGGAGCTTCTTGTGCTTGAAGGTGACCAGGAGGGTGAGGAAGTTGATGGGGAAGCCGGTGGAGATGAGGAAGAAGATGTAGCAGCACACGAGGCGGTATTTCCAGGGCTCGGCCAGGTAGTACTGCGGGTACTCGAAGGGGCTCCGCACCACCCCTGTCTTGTTGGACATAGGCACGTAAAAATTGATCCCCTCCGTCCCGTTCATGCTGCCCTCGCTGCGGGAGCTGCTCTGCCGGAGGGGTTTTCCGCAATGAATTGCGTTCCGACCCCGATTAATTTAAAAAAAAAGGGAAGCCCCACCCCCCCTCCCAAGGCGGAAAATGCGCAGTGAGAGGATTCCCCCTCGATCTAAAAAATGAATGAGTTACGAGGAGCAGCAGAAGTTGAGGGGATGGAGGTGGTGCCCTGCCCTGTGCCGCGCCGGGGGCTGGCGGTGCCGCGCCCTGGGGTGGTTTTATACCCTCCGGCTTCCTCCAGGGAGGGGGGAGGCTGACGAGGGGCTCGGCTAACTTTGTATGACAAGGGCAACGGGATTGAGAGGGGTTGATGGTTTAAGCACCCTCTAAGCAGCCAGTTGGCCCCAAAACCTGCATTAAAGCGTATTAATTGCCATTAAGTGTTTAATGTTGTTTAAGGTGTTGGGGGCAAGAAGGGATGGGGTGGGGAGCGCTTGGGAAGAGGGGCAAAGGTGGGAGGAGCAGCGGGGAGTTTGGGAGTGGCCGATGTGGAAATGGGGCTGTTCTGGGGTGCAAAGTGTGTCACAGGTTTGGGATGTCCCTGAGTGGCTGAAGGACCCTGTGAAACCACTTGGGGACTGGGGAGTGGCCAACTCTGCCCCACTGACCTTGGGGAGGTCACTGGGGGAAGACTGGACTGAGCTTTGTGGGTCTGAGCCGTTGGCTGGGCTCTGTTTTGGGTGCCTGGTTCAGTGCGGGGGCTGCTGGGGTCCCCATCCCAGAGCAAATTCGGGCTCTGCTGACACCGCCAAGGGCCTGGAGCTGGGCAAAGGCAGGAGGGGAAGCCACTTCCCAGCCCAAAGGTAATGCAGTTGGTAATTTTTTGGTAAATGTAGTGTTTTGGGGCAGGGCTCTTGGTTGTGTGACCCTGATCACACCCCTGGTTTTGCTATGGGGCAAAACACAGCAAAGAAATCCTGAACTCCCTGCAGAGAGTGCGGAGAGACCAGCCCAGCCTGGGAGAGCCAGAGGGATGGAAGGAAGCTTTTCCCAGGCTCTCAGCACGAACTGTGGGATCCCCATCCAGCACACACGAGCCTGGGAAACCCTTCCCGGTAGTGCCAGTGCTCCATCTCATCCAAGTTCTCCTTCCCCATTTCTTCCTTCTGGGTCATGGGTGCCCCTTGTCCAGGGGACCTGCCTAAGGCGCCTTAGGGCAGCTCTTCCATTAATCCTAAGGATGTGGGGCGTTAGGGAGCTGATCGGATAACGAGGTAAGCTGGGCCTCCTCCTCCTCGCTGCCCTCCCCAAGGCACAGCCCATGGAAAAAGTCACCACTGTCCTATGGGATGAATGAGGGCTCCTGCACGCCTGGAGCGTCTCCGAGCTGGAGGCAGGGAGCGGAAGGCTGCGGGGGTGTTGGGATGGATGGTGTCCTAATTCCTGATCTGTGCAGATCCAGTGGGAGCAGAAGTAGGACGTGGTGCAGGGAAATGGGTCAGGCCAGCCTCGGGTGCCCTGGGATGAGGGCTCCCCATGGGATGGATGTGCCTCTTGGAATCATCGCACCGTGAAACCACCAGGCACCAAATTCCTGGTGCTGGTCTGCCTTGAGGGGATGAGTGGAAAGTGGAGGAGTTCCATGGCCTTGCCTCTCACAGAGCTTTCCTTGGAGGAATTTCCTGCTTATCCTGGCCATGGTCAGGCTCCAGGTGTGCAAAAATTGGGCACACTGCAGAATGAATTGAATATCAAAGGAGATCCCAGAAATTCCAATCCATAAAACCAGCTGTGCATTCATCTTAATTCCAGTGTGCAGCTCCAAAGGGAGAAAGCAACTCTCCAGCTCCAATACTTCACTGTGGTGGCCCACCTTCAAAAGAGAATGCAACTCTTCTTCTTCAAGAAGCTTCTTCTGCCAGCACCAGCAGCATCCCAAAGCTCTGGTGCTTCTCCAAGGTTTTGCATGTGGACACGGGTATCCCATGGGAAGGTTAATTGTCACCTCCCATCCCTTCCTGGCACCCCTTTGGGATGTCCTGCCCTCCCCTGAAGTCAAGAGCGGTGCAAAGGAAGCTGTGGGGGGAAAAGGGACACCGAGGCTGACTGCTGGGGGAACACTCAGCTGCACTTTTTGGGAGAGGGGCTCAGCAGATCCTCCCCACTCACCCTGGCAGCTGAGTGTGGAGATTTGACTTCATGGGTGCTCCCCAGGCACCTTTCTCAGGGACAACTGGACTGAGAGGGTTTCAACTGACCACCAACAAGGCCTGGACCAGGCCCTTCCCCTTTTTTTGGGAGCTGCTGGTGGAGCAGGTAAGCCTGAGCCACCTGTGCTGTGTAAGAGGGCTGTCCCCTCCCAGCTGTCCTCATGGATGTGTCCCCTTGGGGACAGCGGATTTAGAGCTCTGGGCAGGTCAGCACAGCCGGAGCAATGGCCAAGGCCTCAAGTAAACCCAGAGCAGGGAAATGACACCAGTGAGGGTGGCTGGTCCCTCCAGGACGTGTCCTGAATGCAACCTCAGCTCCTGCTGCAGCCCTGTCACAGAGATGGCTTTAATTTGGTGTCTCTTAGCAGGGAAAGTTTATGAGCTGCTCTCTCTCCTGGAGAGCTCCCGGCTGTTTGCTGTGCTGTGACAGCAGCAAATTCCAGGCCCTGCCTAATGTGGGAGGAGAGCTCTGCTGCTCTGTGTTTGTCCTCAAGAAAAGGCTTTTCTTGCCCCTTGCAGGTTTTCCTGCGTTGCCAAGCGCTTTGTGCTGGGATTGTCTCTCACTCATTGTTTGTTCGCGCGCGGCGTGACGGGGCCCTGAGCTGCTCTGGGCTTTCATGTCCTGTGTAAAGCAAGGAATGATAATTATTATCAAATAACTGGCTTGCACAGAGCCGACATGCCTGGTTCACAGGGATCAGCGACAGGCAGAGCTCACAGAGGGGAGGTGGCTTCCCAGAGCCCTTTGTGCTGCTCATCCCCAGCACTGCTGGGCACAGGAGCCACTTGCCCAGGGGCAGTGGGGGGACACCTGGCAGAGCAAGGTGGAGGGAAATGCAAAAGCACAACAAATCAGACATGAAGGGAACATCTGTGCTGAGCTCCTGGTGCTGGGCTGACGCACAGCCCCGTGAACCCTGGCTGTGAGCACAGTGCTGCCTGCACGGCTCAGCTCATTCCTGTGCTCCTGTCTGGTTCTGTAACCACTGCTGTCCTGAATCTCCCTCCTGTGGGGACTCATTCCTCCCCAGTGGGCAGGAAAAGAGGGAGGAATGTGCCTCTGGTGCCCTAGGAAGACCCCGTTTCCCGTATCACATAGCAGCCACCCAGGGCCGTGGTGCTGAGCCGCTTAGGCCGGGCTTGGGAGCTCCCTCGCCAGGAAAGGGGTTAAGGCAAGATAAAGCCAGAGCGTTATAGAGACCATATGGAGGGGAAGAAAACCCTTTATCCTGTAATTGGATTCTCTCTGTGCTGGAGGTGAGGCTGAGTGGAGCTGACAGGCCGAGATGGGCAAGGTGCTGCCAGCTGCCCGTCCAAAGCAGGATGTGTGTGCACAAATTTGTAGATCAATCCATTAGAGTGGATCAAATAGATTTAAACGTGTGGCAGGGAGAAGGAGGACACTGATTTATTTACAATTGGGTTCGCTGGACCAGCCCTCCCCCAGCAGGGATTACCTGGCCGTGGCTGGTGGCTCTGTGGCTCCGTGGCCCTGCCCTGGGCACCCACCCAGGGGCTGGGGCTGCATGGGGAGGTGCCCTTGATTCTGTCCCAAAAAATGAGAGTGCACAGCAGACTGTCTTCTGTCTTTCATGCACAAAATTTGAGCAGGAGGGACCCCAGCTCCCATTTTTCATGCAGATTTTCTGTGTCCATCCTGCTCCAGGCTCTCTCCCCATGCCATAAAGCAGCTGGGATGTGAGGAGAGCTCCCCACGCCAACCTCTTCTCCTGGAATTTGCACACTCTGTCAGCTCCCAGTCTTTTCCTCCTGTTGCTGATCCAGATAAAGTCTCTCCAAGCGCTGCAGGATTTCCTTGGAGAGACAGAGGCGCTCTTTGGGCCCTGTCATTCCCCTGCCAAGGAGCTGAGCAATCCCAGCTCAGCTGCGAACCCGCTCGGCTCCGTGTGGTGCTGTCAACACTTCTCCCTCGGTGACACCCTGGGGCTGTGGCAGAGTGGGCAGGTGTGCAAGACAGTCCCCCTGTTCCCACAGCCAGGAGCAGGTGGCACAGCTGGCAAATCCTGGCACCACGGCTGTGCCTGGAGCCCGTTGTGCTCTGCCAGCGGTGACGGCAAAAACACTGCTCTGATCTTCCTGCCCCACAAACTGCAGCCAGTCTGGATTTTGGTCTGGTTTCTGGGCTCTCTGAGGTGTTGGGCAGGAGTTAACCTGGGGAGATGGGGGTCCCAGGTGTCTTTGACTGCAAAAGCAGAGAGGCAAAGGAAAGGCTTCTCCCAAATTCCTGAGGGATGCAGGTGCATGGCACCCCCGCCTCACCCTGCAGCGTTCACTTGAGCCCTCCTGAGCAGCCAGGAATGGGGGTTTGGGCACACAGAAACAATCCAGCTCTTTTATTTTTAATTCGTAAATCTCATTTGAAGTGGAATCCCGTTTCTCCTAAGGGTCTTGTTGTGGCTGCTCATGGGCTTCCACAGCGATGCCGTGAACATGCTGCTTCGTTTTGTCATAACTGGGTCAATTTATTTTTTTTTTTCTTTTTCTAATACAAGCCCTTAGTTTTCTCAGTGGAAGTCTAGAGCCTGCTGTGACACGGGCAGCTGGGTTATAATCTTATGGGAATCAGCACAGAGGAAATTTGGGGGTTGCCTGCTTGTTTTCACTTTCCAGCAGGGCTGTTCCATGCTGTCTGGCTGGGCTGGCTCCTCTCTCCAACATCTCCAGGAACAGTCAAACTGGTGTCCCAGCTCCCAGAAGAACCATATCCTGGCAATGTTTCTCCCTCAGCCAGGTGCAAAGCCCCATTCCTGCCCCCTGCCCCAATTCCAAGGCCCCAACTCCTCTCAGTGGTGGCCGCGTGTCCTGCGCCGCGATTCACTCGTGTCCTCTTCTTGCCATCCCTGCTTTAAAGCCTTTCAGGGATTTGCTCCAAACCAAATGTATCCATCCTCTCCCTGTGCCCTTCATCCTGTAATTGGATTCATTTCCTCCATCCAGCCCAGGCCGGGCTGCTCCCCATCCCTTTATGTAACAGCGCTGGCTCCGGCTGCGCCGCTCTGGGCTTGACCCGCAGCCACTGACACCAGCACAGCCTTTGCTGCAGCTTGAATCCCATATTGGCCCAAAAACCCTTTTCTTGGGTAGCCCCTGCTCCTTTTCCCTTTCTCATGGGATCAGGGCTCTCTGCAGCCTCTGTGTGGCTCCTGCTGCAGTTCCATCCCAGCACCATCCCTCCGAGCACCTGCAGCTCCTGCCCCAGAGAGCCATAAACGGGACAGCCCCATGCAGAGGAGCATGGGCAGGATTGTCTGGAAAAATGATGCATTTTCCCACCCCTTTCATTAATATTTATTCTCCTTAACTCCCAATCTTTGCTGTTTAGCCCTCTAAAGCCTTTGTGGTAGAGAGGCTTTCGCTGAGGTTGCTATTCCGCACCTAAGCAAAATATCCATGGATTAAACGGGCATTTTATCAGAAGTGAGACCTGTGCTGGGATCAGGCCTGGCTGCACAGCCCCCAAGGCTCTGCAAGTCTTTCTGCTGCTGTCCCAATTTTCCAGTCTGTTTTTCCCATATCCCAGCTGGGATGGATGTGCTGCTGTTTCCTCTCCCCAGTCTCACCTGTGAGCTCATTGACCTGCCACATGGGAGTCTCCTTTTCACACCAAAGCTGTCCAGCTCTGCCTCCTTGTTCCTCCCAGGATGAATTGGTGCCTTGAGAGCCTGAGCCCTTCTCCTCTGTGGCAGATAAACGGCCACTGATTGCTGAGGGGTGCTGGGATGAACATTAACACTCCAGTGAGAGCACCAATAACTCCTGGGAATCTGGCATCATCCAGTCTTGGGAAATCTGCTGGCAGCTGGCACTGCTGAGCACAACGATGCCTGGATCCCTTCTGTCCCCCCTCTTCTTTATTTTCCACATTTTATCCTCCCTCTGCTTGTTTTCCCTGCTCTTCTTCCCCCGTCTTGTTTTTTCCCCTCCTTTTATGTTCCCTCTGCTTGTTTCACCTGTCCTTCTTTCACTCTCTTTTTTCCCCTCCTTTTCTTCCCCCACTATTGTTTTCCCTGCTCTTCATTCTCTCCTCTTTTCTTTCTTTTCCTCCTTTTCTTCCTTCTTCTTCTTCTCCCTGCTCTTCTTTTCTTCCTCTTCTTTTTCTCCTCTTCTTCCCCCCATTGTTTTCCCTGCTCTTCCTTTCTTCTCTTTTCCCCCCTCCTTTTCTTTCCCTCAGTTGTTTTCCCTGCCCTTCTTTCTCTCCTTTCTTTCTTTTCCTCCTTTTCATCCTTCTGCTTGTTCTCCCTGCTCTTCTTTCCCTCCTCTTCTTTCTTTCCCTACTTTTCTGTCTTTCCCTCCTTTTCTTCCCCCCCATTATTATTTTCCCTGCTTTTCTTTCCCTCCTTTTCTTCCCCCCAGTCGTTTTCCCCGCCCCTCTTTCCCCCTGTGAGGCCCCAGCAGTGGCCGCTGTCCATGGTGAGCGCTGCAGATCCCGGAGGTTGTGTCCTGCTCCCACCTCCCCTTTCCCACCTGCAGCGAGCCCAGCCTTACCTGAGCCCTTCACCTGCACGGGGCTGGACTTTGCATCCCGTAGGGGAGCAGGAATATCGTTCATCCTCCTCCTGCTGATGGGGTGGTCTGAGCAGCCACCCAAAAAGCATTTGGGGCTTTCTCTGGTGCCTTGGTGGTGTTGTCTTGCGGTGCTCAACCTGATTCACTGATATGGGAACAGGGCAGGGAGGGAATGAGGCAATAAAAGGTCAGAGGGTGCCTAGAGTGTGGCAAAGCTGAATTCCTCCTCATCAAAGTGAATAAATATCCCCTGTGAGCAGGGCAGGGATCTCTTTGGTGAAATCTGAGTGATTTCCCTGCCTCTGAGCTCAGCCCAGGGCTTGGCTGGGCTCTCCCATCGCCTGCCTGAGGTCACAGCACCCCAAAAGGCCAGTGGGGTGCCCAGGGACATCACCCAGCCCCATGGGACAGAGCAGTCACAGCCCCTCCCTGCGTGTGAGGCTGCAGTTTGTACTATTCCTAAAAATATTCCTGATCCCTCAAGTGAAAACAGGGTGGCTCGGATTTGAAAACCAAAATGGGAACAGCTGAGCTGCATCCCATCGTGTTTTCTCACCTCCTCTCCTTTCTCTCTTCACTTCTTCCAGATCAGGGAGAGGGTGGCAAAGGACTGACCAAAAATGTAGAGAAACGAGGCAAGGAAACATTTTTTCTCCTGTTTATTTCTTTCCTTATTTGAGAGAAGGGAAATTTTATAAGCACAGACATTTATTTTATTAGAAAAAAGGATTTCAAAAAATGTTTTGTGGGTTTTTTTTTAATCCCAGTGAAACGGGATTGTTATGGGATAGGAATTATCTGGAATTACACCAAAGCTGGGAGGAATCTGAGTGGGATGGGAACAGGAAGGGGGAAATCCGGACCCTTAAAATATTCATGCTGAAAATGAACACGTGCTTTAAGCCTGTGGTTCTGCAAATGTGTAACTAGCATTAATATTTGGAAAACTGCATTAAAATCTGCCAGTGGTGCTTTATTCCTCAAGACCCTGTGAAATCTGTGCCACATCCTTGCAGGGGCAGCAGCTGGAGGATCTACTTGGGCTGGGAGAAGATTTCAGGGAGCCCAAAACGAGCTCCTTCCCACGCTGACCTTGCTGTGTGACTGCAGCGCTTCAGTCCCGTGCTGCCTTTTGGACACAAATACTTCCATGGGAGAGGGGTGAGAATGGATTCCCGTGGGCTCCAGGAAGCGAACTGGGGGTAGGGGATAGGAATTTTCCAAACCTAATGGTGGCTCTGGCAGAGCTGTAGGAGCAACTGGTCCTACACAGGCTCCTGTCCCCCATTCCCAGCTCCATCCAAGCAGTTGTTGGATGGAGGGGATGGGGATGTGGCCCTTGGTGATTGGAGCTCTGATGCTCAGGCCCAAACTGGAAGCTCTGCTGGGAACCCCGGGGTGGGATTTTCCTCCTCCCCACTGCCCCATGTGCTTTCTCCAGGCTCAAATTCCACATCAGGCTCTGATCTCCTGCCCTTCTACATCCCTGTGCCAAACACCCGGAGCCTGGAGCAGTTGGAGGGGGGAGCACAGACTTGGAGAGAAACACTCTGCTGCTGGCACGGGCAGCTCCTTCTGCCCCTTGTTCCTTGACACTGCAACTGCTACCAGGCCCAAAGGACTGCACTTCCACTGACAGTTTCCTGGGAAAACAACTCCCAGTTATGCCAAATGTTTAACTTTTGGTACAAACAGAACTGCACCCAAGCCCATCCTGCACATCATGTTTTTGTTGAGCCTCTAACCTCTGCTGCCATTTGGCACTGGAGCCCAAAGGGGAGTTTCAGGGGCTGCAGGCTGCAAACTGTGCCAGGGATGCAGCAGGATGGAATTTTGGAATTACAGTGCTGGCAGGGAGACCTCCAGCTGGGATTTTTTATTTCCATTTATCCTCGTTTTGCAGCCAGGATGTGCCAAAAGCTGCGTTTATGGGCTGGACCAAGCCAGAGCCAGGAGGTGCCTGTTGCTCCCACCTGCCCTGGCACTTCGAGACCTGGAGTCAGATCCTTTATTTTCAGCTTCATGTTTCCCTCCTGTTGGAGCACTCTTGCATAATTAAGAACTGAAGCTGGCAGGCTGCATGCAGCTAATACAGATATGATTAATTTTCATCCCTCTGTTTGATTTGGAAGGTTGTCCTTCCATCCCACATGGATGGAAAGCTGCCAGCCGGACACATCCTGGGGGAACAGTGGGACAAGACACGGAAAAGTTTAGTGCTTTGGAAAAGTGACCTTTCTTGGTAACTAATTTGTCACTTCCCAGCACCATCTGCTGACTCGTCAGCAGCATCCATCATAACCATGAGAAGAAAAGCACTGGAAAAGTCAATTAAAATGGGAATCGGATGGGGTTTGTGCAAATGGTTTAGGGAAGGGAGGGGAAGCCCCACATTGTGTGGGTGACATCCTTTCCATCACCCCCAGCCACATTCCCAGGGAGCAAAGCTGTGCTGGAGACCCTGGGAGCTTTCCACTGGCCAGGGGGTGATAAGCTGGAGCGAATGCCATGGGGTCCGGGAAGCACCTGAGTGCTGGACACGAGGATTTTCAGGAGGGCTCTGTCCCAAATCGAGCGTTATTGATGGCTGTGACAGCAGCAGGTCCCTGGTGACACCTGCTGTGCCCATGTGCTATTGACTGGCTGCGATGGGGCCAGGTGACAAATGGCATTCCCAGGTGACAAATGGCATTCCCGGGCTGGGAAGTCACTGTTCCCGAGATCCCTCCCCAGCCAGGCAGGAATGCTGCTGCTCCCAGCCCATGAATCCTGTTGGATGCAGGAGGATTTCATGGTTTCCCAACTCGTTTTTCCCTCCTGCCCCTTGCATGGCTGCTCCCAAACTCCCTCAGAAGCAGCACCAGGATGTGCCTGGCCGGATCCCAAACCCTCTGGCATCAGCTCCTGGCTGATGGTCCCAGGAGAGCACGGATGAGTTCTTGCACAATCCCCTCCCTCTCTCAGCACCTCGTTTGTTTGGAGAGGGATGACAGTGCAGGGTTTGTGTTCCCATGGGGGATCAGTGTGCCAGGCTCAGTGAGGATGGGAGAAGAGGCCACTTGAAGACTCAGAGTGGCAATTTTGATATTATTGTGATTTTCAATTACAGTAGAAATAGAATTGACACAGGTGGCATTGTAGTGCTGGGAGATTCACATCCTAAAAACCTTGTCTTGCAGGCTCAGGATGTAAGACCACAAGCCAGGAGAGAGGAATTTCTCTATCTTAGGGAAGGGAGGGGAATTCTCTATTATAGAGATGGGGAAACTGAGGCAGCAGCAGATCTGCCTCAGCTGTGGGACCACCAGGAACAGCTGAAGAACCTGTGGAGGAGCACAGGGGATCTGCCTGGAAACAAGAAACTCGAACTCCAGTGCAGATACCAAGGTTCCCTGCCTGGGAAAGCTGTTTCCATGCAGGCCAGGCAGCTGGACAGGGTCACAGGTGAGTGACTGCAGTGCCTGGATGGGTTTATAAAGGGAGGGGAACCAGCAGAAGCATCCAGGTGTGGCAGGAGGGAGAAGAGATCTGACCTCCAGTGTCCCGTGGCTGCACTCCAGGTAGGTCTTGGCACCCCTTGGCCACAGCAGAGCCAGCTCAGAGGAGGAGGAGGGAACAAAATCGATGCTGAAACAAGGGGGTAGGGGCTTTTCCCTCACCCCCATGTCTGGAGCACAGATTCCAGCAGCTCCTGCCTCCTGTGGGCACCCGGCAGACACCGGGCACTGCTGCAGAGCTGTGGAGAGCCCCAGTGCCCTCTGTGCTCAGGGAGCTGCTCTGAGCAGGCAGAAAACCACCCTCAGGCAGGTCCCAGTGCCAGGAATGCTTGGATTTTCTGGGAGACAGTTCGGTAGGTGAATGTCCTGCCCTGTCACTGTGCCAGCTGCCCCCACACTGGCACTTGATCCACAGTTGGGGGGTGAGCAGAGCTGGCACCGCTGTCCCAGCCCCACATGCCTGCAGTGTTGATGCTGACCTCCATCTTCCTGCTTTTCTCTTTCCCCTTTGGAGCTGGGAAGTGAATCCACCGAGTGCTGTCTGCCTGGGGAGGTGCTGAGCTGCAGATCTCGGGGCTGGAACACAGGGAAGGCCATTCTGCAGGGATATTTCTGAGTGGAGAAGCCTGTGTGGGTGTTTCTAGCAGAAGAGGGAGTGAATCAATTCCCAAAGGGATTAGCCAAGAAGAGCTGAAGGAGGTGACTGGGTTTATTTTCTTTGTATTCAGCAGTATTTTATTTATTTATATATTTACTGCAGTGATAGAACAAATGAAGAAGCACCAAAGACTGATGCTGCTGAGGTTGCATTGCAAGGGGAGAGCCTGAGAATTCCTGCCTGGATCCCTGCAGGAAGCAGGGCTGGGATACCCTGGGATGTCACAGGGCAGGAGGTGGCTCTGGTGGCCCAGTTTGGGTGGGCAGGGGGAGCTGGCACCGGTGCAGTGTCCAGGGAAGGGAGAGGGGAGGATATGACTGACAGGTGCTATGGAAAGGGAATATTTATTAACTTCTACTGGCTCTTGGTTCAATACCAGCTGGTATTTATGGGAAATCTAATTCAGGAGTCAAATCTGACCTAACAATGTCTTCTCAATATTGTCCAAACCAAGAGGTTGCTGAAACTAATTAAGGATCAAGCTCCAATCAGGTGGAGAAGTTAAGCTGTAGGACCAGACTTCATTAAGTCTGTCCAGAGAGAATATTTTAATATTTAAAGAGAACATTCAGTGTTTACATAAGTCCTTTCCTGACGTGAAGTCATAGTTAGATCACTTCAGAGGTGGTTTTTAAAGCCCTTTATCCAGGTTCAGACAGAGATGCGCTGGAAAATGCCTTTCCCATCTCCCTTGGACAAAATGAAGCCTCTTGAAAGATCCAGTCCATCCAGGAAGGTTTTCAGTGGTGAGGAAAAGCAAAACAAAAATTAACAAAACAGCTGTGTGAAGGTTTTTCTCTTTGCAGCTTCTCCGTCTCCTGTGCTGGTGCTGGGGTTGATGGATTTGCTCTGGATGTGTGCAGGTCTTAAACCAACTCAGCTGCAGGGCTGAGGCTCGAGAACTCAGGGAGGCTTGAGCGATCCTAAAAAGCTGGGCTTGAAATTTCTGGAGATGTTGCTCAAGAACAAATCTGTTTACACAAACTGCTTCGAGAAGAGAATTGTCAGTCAAGGCACTTCTATTCTCAGCTCAGGAGCAACTGGAAGAGTAAATATCCCTCTAGTGGGCTGGGGCTGAGCTGGATCGCAGCTGGGGCAGTGTTGCTAGAGGACATGAAATAGAAGAGTGGATTCAATGTCACAACAGTGAGGTTTGATCCCAATGAGGCAGAAGCCTTTATTTCAGGGTTTTCAACCCTTTTTATAAAGTGTTCCCATACAGGTTAACATGACTGGCCAAAGGAACCTCTCTGGTGCCATTGGTGGAACAAGAGAAAAGCACATTCAGAACAGCTGTGTGAGATTGTTTTGAGAACCAAAACTTATTTACAAAAACAGTCCTTGAAAGAGAAGTTTCCCAAAGGATTTTCCCTTGGGAACAGGTCAGCCACTGCCAGGCTGAAAACTCTCCCAGGTTCAGAAAATCCTGCCCACAGTGCAGAGCCAAAGGCATTTCTTGTCAAACACCTCTCTCCACTCTTGCTCCTGCTGTCTCCTTTCCTGTGTTGTCCAGGCTCTCAGGATGGTTTCCAGGAAGGTGGTGGCCAGTTTGCTGCTGGTGTCCCTGCTGTCCGTGCTGGCTGAGCAGACACAAGGCTTCATGCCCTTTTTCACCCAGAGCGACTTCCAGAAAATGCAGGTAACCCCTCTGGAATGAATGAACGAGGAAAGGCTTCTCCCACCCTCATTCCCCAAACTGCACACTATCAGCAGGAGACACTGTGATACCTTTCTCCCAAAATGCACAGCTTTGGGGGGAAGCAGAGGGAATTATTAAGGTGTGAGATGGAAAGGAAAAGCCTGGACCTCTCTACCAAAGGTCTGCCATACCTGTGGAGGTGTCACCTGCAGTCCCTGAGGGTCCTTTCCTCGGTGCTGGAATTCTTCCAGAGCAGCTGCAGCCTCCCATCAGCTCAGTGATGGCTCTTTTGTTGTAACAAATAATTAACCATCCCCCGGCTGGTTGTCACCTCTGGGACGTGCTGAGAGAACGTTTTTCCTTTTGAAGTGAAACAAATACTGCTGAAAGGTGTCAGGCAGGCTCAGAGACGGCGGCTTCTGAAACACAGCCCCAGTGAGCTTCCCCCGCACTGCCGAGCCCCTGGATACTGGGAAAAATCACATTTCCAACACTTATCCCCGGTCAACAATTGATTTTCATGGGGAGCACAGGCATCCTTCAATGTCCTTGAAGAGGATGAGGACCCACATGGGCTGTGTTTGTACCCCACAGCCCTTGTAGCTCCATGTCTGCCAGGGATTGGGGGTTTTTCTGCATGAACAAAGGGGAAATCTGTCCCCCAAAGGCTGTCCCTGCTCCTCCTGTGCTCTCACACTGGACACTGAGCACGGCCTGTGCCACGTTTGACAAGTCCTGCTGTGTCTGTCATATTCCAAAGCACCTCTGGCTTTTTCCACAGAGTTCTGAAGGCAACTTTAGCCCCACAAATGTGGATGGGCTGACATTAGAGACCTGCAGAAAGGCTGGGGAAACGTGACCTCTGCATAGGGCTTGGCACAGAGCTCTGCACATGCAGGGCTCGGTTGAATTTCCTTGAAGTGCACCAGAACAGACCTAGGCCAAGATCTGTGGGACAGCTGGGTGAAGTCCCAGAGCTGTCAGCCCCCATGGAAGGTCCTGGTGCTGTCAGCCCCCATGGAAGGTCCTGGTGCTGTCAGCCCCCATGGAAGGCCCCAGAGCTGTCAGCCCCCATGGAAGGCCCCAGAGCTGTCAGCCCCCATGTCCTGCTGACAGGTTTCCCTCACACATGTGAGTCCTGTTTACTGCAGACCTTCACACCCCACCCCATACCCTGACCTTGCCCCCAGCACTGCTGACTTCCAGTCCCCAAAGGCCACTCAGGTCACAGCTGATGGGCCCTGCCCAGGAGGATTCCTCTGGTTCTGGGCCCTGCACTGTGAGCTCCTTGGGACAGCGTAGAGTGGGTTTGCTGCTGATCCCAAGCTGCTCCCTCTGCTCTCTGCCCTGAAGCTGCAGGAAAAGGAGAGGAACAAGGCAGGGCAGAAGAAGTCCCTGAGCTCGCTGCAGCAGCTGGAGGAAGAAGGTTTCTCTGAGCAATCTGGTGTGGATGTCAATGCAGCCAAGACCCTCCAGGTACGTGGAGCCATTTGACTCTGAGAAGCCCATGGGGACATGCAGGGGACAAGGAGTCCAAGAGATGTCCTCTGCCAGCCTGCCTGCTTATATCAGAGAGAGGTTTTAGCTCCATCCCACAAATTATCTGTTCAGCAGCCAAGTCACCCCTGAGACCCAAGTGCTTCTACCAGCTGGGTGCAAGGCAGGAACTCCTAGTTCTGCTTCAGCTCCGGCCCTCACCTCAGAGTTCTCTGCACTGGCGAGGCCTTATTTAAAAACTTGGACCCAAAGTCTGTATTACAGAGCAGAAAATGGGAATTTTAGGGATTGAAGTGCCTGGCTAAGCCCTCAAAGGCAGACTTACCCGGTGAGCCAAGTCTGAAAACTGTGCTTTTCCGCTTGAGTGCAGGGAACTTTTTCCCTGTGTGGGCAACCACTCCTGCAGGGAGCTCAGCTGTTCTCTGCCAGCAAAAGGAGGGTGCAGGTCCCCCCAAACAGGGCCAGACCCAGTGGGACAGGCAGCAGGACCAACCAGGCTTGAATGTGGCCGAGGCACAGCTTAATGTGCAACTCCTCCTGCACTCGTGATGCACCAGCACTTGGTAACAGGATTTAAACAGCAAAAAGGCCCAGTTCAAAGCATGAAATACCCAGCACATCCCCACAGCTGACCAGCACCAGAACAGAACTCTTTGCTTCAGGCATAGCTGGCTCCAAGTCCAGCAGGCTGGAGCAGGACCACAGCTCATCCTCAGCTGTTGCTGGGGCAGGAGCTCTGCAGGCTCAGGCTGGAAGGGTTGATGTGCCACACAGTGGAGGATTAGAAGGTTCAGAAATTATTTTCTTTGCAGTTTCTGCTGCCAGGAGGTGCCTTTATCTGGATTTCTGAGCCAGCCCACGGGTTATGTAACAGCACTCTGAACAACTCAAGAGTGTGTTGCCTTCAAAATGTTGCTTTTCCCCATATGAGGATCTTCCTCTTCCCTCCAAATCTGCCCTAAACCTTCCACCAACTCGACCAAAGTGGGGTCGAAGCACCCCAACCTCTCTCCCTCTGCTCCCCTCAGCTTTTTGTTCTCTGGCTTCCTCCACAGCAGGCCCTTCCTGTCAGAGCTTGGCTCACCCCAAGGCAGCTGGAAAAATACCAAGATGTCCTGGAGAAACTGCTGGCAGAGCTGTTACAGGACACCCCAGACGGTACGGTCAGAGGGTTGATTTCTGCCTTGGGAATTCTGCCTTTCCTTCTTCTCACCAGCTCATCAGCACAGAAATATTTATATTCCCCAGAAGGGTTTTTGTGTCATGTTTGCTCACTTTGTGGAGCCCTCAGATCCCAACCACTCCTGTGTGCACCCTTCTGGGAAGGTTAAGGTGCTGCCTGTGCCCCAGAGCTGATATTGAGTGGCAGCAGCAGCACAACCCTTCTCAGCAGCTCTGTTTGCCACTTCCCTTCTCCTCCTCCTCCCAAAAAGTCCTCAGTCTCCAGGGAACAATTTCCAGCAGAGCTCATAACAGCAGCTGTACCTGCGAGGCAGCTCAGCACGTGCAGCCAGCTTGGAACACCTCGCTGCCTGCACGGGGGCTTAACACTGACACTTAATTACACTCCAATTTGCTGCAAATCCTCTTTACCTTTGGGAAATCGTGTGTGGGAATTGCAGCAGCAAATATCCAGGGGCAGGCTGTTGTGCAGATCTTCATGTCTGCAGGTTGAGGGATGGCGAGATGGGGCTGTCCCTGTGCCTTTGCTTTTTCTGGGGTGTTTAAACCCAGGAAAAGAGGTCCTGGTCTCCCTGTGGGATTGTTCTGCTCTGCCTGTGCTGATCCCAGTTTGCCTCTGAGCTTTCAGCTGGGGAGATGAGGAGGAGGAAACAACACATAAAGCTCTGGAAAGAATGAATGCCAGATTTAAGGACACTTGTGCTTCTCTCTCTTTTCTATTTAGCTGACTGATATCTGCAGGATCAGAAGAGCATTGGAGCTGCTCAAACTGAAAGACTCCACTTATGTAAACGAAATTTGTGAGAGATTAACAAAATCTGAGGTGAGATAATAAATGTGCAGCGTAATTAAAAGGAGGATTTGTGTCTTCGGTCCTGCCAGCCTCTCAAACAGATGGGGAGTGCCCAGTGTGGGAAAGAAGAGAGAGGGAAGGCTCCAGGTTCTGGAGAACATCCCTGTTTTCCTCAGCACTGCTTTGGAGAGTCCTATGAGGAGCTGAGGGAGCTGGGGAGGGGCTCAGCCTGGAGAAAAGGAGGCTCAGGGGGAATTCCTGGCTCTGCACAGACTCTCGTTGACAGGAGGGGGCAGCTGAGGAGGTTTTGGGATCTTATCCCAGAAAACAGGGACAGGAGGAGAGAGAACGGCCTCAGGCTATGCCAGGGGAGGCTCAGGTTGGACACCAGCAGGAATTTCTCCATGGAAAGGGAGCTCAGGCCTTGGAAGTGCCCGGGGAGGTTTGGAGTCCCCATCCCTGCAGGTGTCCAAGGAATTCCTGGATATGGCACTCAGAGCTCTGGGTTGGGGACAAGGTGGGCATTGGGCACAGCTTGCAGTCAATGATCTTGAAGGGCTTTTCCAGCCTCAGGAGTTCTGGAATTCTGTGGAAGTGTGTGGCAAAGCTTGAGAAATGAGTCTTTGAGGAGTGTTAAGTCTCAGCCCTCCCTTTTGGCAATGAGGGAAACCAAGGCAAACCTTTACCACATCTCCTGGATGAACCGAACATGAGGGGGGACCTGGGTGTCCCTAACCCAGCTACCTGCTCCAGGAGGGTGCTCTGGCACATTCCTACACTGCTGGAGAGCACAAGTGCCCTGATGGGCAGCCCCTCCCTGTGCCCAAACCCCTCCTGTCAGCCTGGTGCTATAAATCCACCAGCACAGTGAGGAGCAGCTGTGCCAGGCACACTGTGAGGGAACAGCACTCTGCCCTTTCCCCTGCCTCTCAAACACACCCCGAGGTGAAATCCTAATTCCACTTGAACATCCTGTTCTCCATTTCCATACCTTTGACTTATCTGAGAGCTACTTCTCTCTGCTGGCAGCAGGAAATCCAACATATCCAACATATGTAAAGTATGGATGGATGAGATCAATGGTATGTACGTGAATATATCCAATTCCAATCCAATTTTATCCTCCCAACCTCACAGGAGTTCTGTTCTCACTGAGCTCATTCCAAGAGTTCTGTTTGTGCTGGAACAACACCCCTTGGAGCACTCTGCCGTAAGCAGCCCTCGGGAGAGGAGAAAGCTCCCAGTGGATAATGGAACAGGCAGCATGCAGTGGATTACAGCTCTAATGTTTGATCCAAAGGCACGCTCCTTGTCCAGGGAATGATCAGCTCCAGGAAGCTCCCAGTATTGCTGAGGCAGTGTGAGCAGTGGAAGCTCTGTAATGACTCTGAGTGGGAGGGAGATGGGAAATAACACATTCCATTAGGCTGGGAGTGAGAGCAGTCTGGGCTGCAGGAGCTCCATCTGCAGAGGGGTGATATCCATGGAAGAGCTGGCATGGGAATCACAGGAGGAGCTGTGCCACTTTTACACCAGTGTGCAGCAAGGTCAGAGTCCTTCAGAGGGCATCTCTTGCCTTGTTACTTCAGAGACACCCAAACCTTTACTCCAGGCTTGATTTTGCAACATGAAAACAAGAATTCCCCCTCAAACCCCCTCCATAAGCTCCACTGCGGGTCAGAGCTGTCCCTCCAGTGTGCCCTTTTCCCAGCTCCTTTGCTGCCATTGTTTTCCAAACTAACACCTTCCCTGTGCCATCTAGGAAGGAAAGTTTTCCAGTGATGGAAAGAAAGAAAGTGAACATGAGCCTCTTGGATTTGCTTCCTGGACCATTTCCCACTGGGGTGATGCTGTGGAAAATTCCAGAGGGAGATCCACCAGGAGGACTGTGCTCTTCCCCTTGGACCCAGACAAGCTGCATCAGCAAGGGCCAGCTTCAACCCTGGCCATGGATTCTGCCAGTGGCACTTCCCAGTTGTCCCAGTTAGAAATGAGCTCAGGATGTAATGGCTGGTTGTGACAGAGACCTCAGGAATCCCTGTCCTGTCCTGCAGCACCAACTGTGGTGTCCAAACAGGCACCAAAGTACACCTTCAACTTCTGGGAGTAAATTCCTTCCACCCTCAGGGACCTGAGCAGGAGCAGCAGAAATGTTTCCACTGTAAAGAGATGGAGGGACCCCAACCAGCCCCTTCCAGGGCTCTAGCTCTGGAAGTGGTCTCCAGGTTTCCGGACAGATCTGTTTTCCCCTTGCCCTAGAAGGTGATTTGGAAGCCAGCAGCACCCAGGTCACACCTGCAGGCAGGCAGGAAGAGTCTGCTGCTCCAGAAACCAAACAAGAATTCCATGGTGGGATGAGCAACCCAATAGGTGGGGGAAAGAGGCAGGGAAAGAGGAGGGAAGGGAATGGAGTCACCTCTGACTTCTCAAAGTGCTGACCAGGCCCAAGACGAGCAGGCAGATGAGGGCTCTTGGGTCACACCTGTGCTGTGGCTGTGAGTGACAGGGTGACAAACGGGCACAGTCAGCTCCCAAGAAAGCCCTGACACTTCCCAGTGCCATGTGCAGGGCTGTCACCCAAAAGCCACGGATAAGGTGGATGGGGACGTGGGGTTTCAGCAGCCCATCAGTCAGCGGTGGAAGGGTTCAGCTGTGGGGTTTGGGGTGCAGCCATTCCCTGCTCCGGCACGGATCCATTCCCAGGGCTCTGCTCACACCAGCCCTGTCCCCAGGCTGCCAGAACCAGAGCAGCCGGCGTGGCGCGTCTGCTCCTCTGGCATCAGAGCGGCTGCCAGCAGCTCTGAGGCAGCTTCTGGGCTCGCAGGGAAGGTGGAGGCTGTCCCTCCATGCTGTCCCAGCTTCCCACAGCCAGCTCCGGCTGTTTCCAGCCAAGAAACGCTCTTTGCCGAGCCCATCTGCAGCCTCAGCACCGCTTGGTTCTCCCAGAGCCACGAGGATGATGAAGGGGCTGCAAAAATAGAAAATCCACTGTCAAATTCAGCATTGGCACTGTGGGCAGGGGACGGGAACAAAGATTGCCCATGGGGATACACGGTCTGACACGTCTGTCCCTGCTGCTTTCCCTCTGGGGTCTGAATGCCTTCCAGGGAAGGCAGAGATTATCCCATGGGGAGGAAGAGAAAGGGGTCGTGGATTTCTCTCCACAAAGAATAAACACCTGATCCTGCTGAGCTTTGGTGCTGCCAACCTCCTTGTGAGGAGGAATCACAGCTTTTCCCCCATCCTCCAGTTGGTCCAACACCAATCCCATGTCCTCCCCTCCAAAGACTGTGCAATGAGGCTGCTGGGCCTGGGGTAATTTCCCTGACGGACTAAATCACAAATTGAAAGGATGTGTTTGTGGTTTTTTTTTGCTGTTTTCTCCAGAATAAGGTGAGTTCATGTAACTCCTGGGTTTGCACCAGCTCAACCAGCATGCATCTGCATGTCCAGGCAGAGCTTCTTCAAAGTGAGAGCTGTAAGCTCACAGGATCCGTGTGAAAGAAGCAAATTGGAATTTTTTATTTACATTAGACCCCTCTTCACATCATGAGCTGGCAGTGGAGCACAGAGGAGGCTCAGCTTAGCACGTTCACACTTCCCAGCACAGCTGAGTTTGCTCTTTTAATGGGCTCCCTGGCCTCTGCTAGGGATGTATTTGCTGTTGCCAACCTGACAAACAAATCTCAGCATCTTCTTGCTGCTTTCTTAGATAAATTGGGAAGAGTGAGGTGAGCTTTCGGGACCTGCTAAGGAAGAGGGCTCCTTCAAAAAGGATTAGTGACAGGACAAGAGGATATATCCTCAAGCTGTGCCAGGGGAGGGTCAGGTTGGACATCAGGAGGAATTTCTCCATGGAAAGGGTTGCTAACATTGCAAGGAGCTGCTCAGGGAGGCTTGGAGTCCCCATCTCTGAGGTGTCCAAGGAAGACTGGACGTGGCATTCAGGTGGGGATCGGTCACAGGTTGGACTCGATGGTGTTGGAGGGATTTTCCAGCCTCACTGACTGTCTCAGGCCTCTGGGATTTTGTGATTTATGTCAGGAAGGCACAGCTCAGCTCTTTCAGCCTCGTGCTTCTCCGGAGCCTCCCTCTTCCCACAGTGCCATTCCCGAGGGACCACGGCGTGTCCCCCACCCCAGTGTCACACATCCATCACCAAACCCGTGGCACGCAGCCAGCCCTCAGCACCTTCAGCACCGCTGTTCCATTACTTTTAATTAAATTCCGACATTACGCCACTGTATTTCAGCCGCTTTCATCGCTTTCTTTAGCGGCGGCAGGAAAAAGCAATTACTGTTCATCACAGCTGTGCCAAAATAAATTTACAAGTCAACGCTTGGGTTTGCTGTTTTAGGTGTGGGATGTGGAGAGACCCCTCCTTCCCGGGAAATATTTCACGGATCTGGATCCTGGTCCTGCCTGAGGTTCTGGCAGAGCTCAGCAACTGGGCAGTGATTATGGAAACACGTCTGGGGGTGGCAGGTGGCTGCGAAAGGGAAGTTTTTAGGAGAATGACCCCAAAAGTGTAAGAACATTGGGATGAGTGAGGCGGGAGCTGCACCCACACAGCGATGTGGGACAACCCATCATCGACACCGGCTCGTCCCTCAGATGAGGCAGCTTTCGCCTTTTGCCTTCTCCATTTCTCCCCCTTTTCCCCGGTCCTGAGGGATCAGCGCGAAGCGGGAGTTGCCGCTCCCTCAGGACACGGCGGGTCACAGAACCCACACCGCCCTTGACCTTCCCAACATGGCGCCCGCCCCCGCGCCCTTTCCCCACACGCCCCGTGCCCTTCCCAACATGGCGGCATCAGCGGCGCGCGGGGCCCCTCCCAAGATGGCGGCGTCGCTTCCCGCCCGCGGGGCGCTTCCGGCGGGGCCTGGCGTGGTCATGGCGGAGCTGACGGACGCGGAGCTCCGCAAGGAGCTGCTGGCGCTCGGCTACCGCCCGGGGCCCATCACCGCCACCACCCGCAAGGTTTACATCAAGAAACTGGGCTGCCTGCNGGCGGCCGCCCGCGTCCCGCTGGGGGACGTCGGGGGAGAGCGGGCAGGCCTGGGGGGACCCCCGGGGGTCCCCGCCCGGCCGGGGCGGAGGCGTCAGGGCTGAGGGCGGCCTGTCCCGGGACAGTCTCGGGAGGTTGAGCCCTTCAGAGCAGTGGGGGACGACTGTGGAGAGAGGTGGTGGGCTGGGGGCATCTCTGGCTGGGCACGGGGGGTTCAGTTCCTCCTCGCAGTGGGACACGTCCATAGAGAGGAGCGGGGGCCTTGGGGTGGACAGGGCCGGGGAGCTGAGCTCTGCGTCCCATTGGGAGACATCCAGAGATGTCGCAGAGCATGGCCGGGGGCTCAGCCAGGGGCTGGGGGCGACCCTGGATGGGTTTCGGGGCTCTTCAGTGCAGTGGGGCGCCTCAGAGAGGAGTGGAGGGCTCAGCAGTGGCCTGAGACCGACCCTGGACAGGTTTCGGGGGTCAAACTCCACATCCCAGTGGAGCCCCTCAGCAGAGAGGAGCGGGGGGCTCGGCAGCCGGGCTGGCTCGGGGTTGGATGGGGTTGGGGGGCTGAGCTCCACACCCTACTGGGGCTCCTCGGCAGGTGCCAAACCCCTTCCCAGCGAGGAGAAGTCCAGGAGCCAGTGGGGGACATCGGGAGGGGGAATTGGGGCACAGAGCTCCCGGGCTGCCTGGGACACGGCGGGGGAGAGGAGGGGGCTCTCCTCCAACATCTGGTGGAGACGGGAGAGCGAGGTGACCCCCAGCACCCAGTGGGGCTCCTCGGCGGCCCCCGGGAGGTTCAGCAGCCTGTTCAGGAGAGGGAAGGAGGAGCTGGCTTCCAGCGCGGGGAAGGAGGCGGAGCGGGATGCTGGCAGCAGGGCTGGGGGGCTGATCCGGCGCTTCCCGTGGCGGGCAGCCAGCGATGGGGGGCACGGAGTGACCCCACGCACGGCCCTGCTGCGCTCAGCGCCGAGGCAACAGCCGGAGGGAAAGGGGAAAGGCCTGGAGTATTACCTGTCCCAGTTCCTCTGCTTTGCCAGCGTGGTGCTGCTCCTGATTTTTCTGGGCATCCTCGTGGTGAAGATGGTTGGGTCAGGCTGGCTGGACGGGAGAGATGAAAGCTGTACGTGCACTGGTTTAATTCTCATTTAAACTTTATTCCTCACCTGTCTTCCTGCTTTCCCTTTATTGCTTCCATCCCCATCACATTTATCATCCCCATTGCCATAAGCTGATATCTCTGTTTTTGTCCCTCTTCCCATTTCCCCTTTCCTACTGGAAACCTTGTTAGTCATGGGAAGCAAGTCAAACATTTGCTTTTTCCAAATGAGTTTGGCCTTCAGTCCCTCAGAACCATGGGGTTTATGTGGAGTGCCATTCCTGCTGGGCCAAGGATGGATTTTATGGATGCCTGCTGGGCCAAGGATGGATTTTATGGTGTGACACGATGTCTGTGTAGTACCTGGGGTGTGTTTTTGATGTTCCTTCTGCCAGCACGGCCCTTCCCAGCCTTTATTCTGTCCAAGGGGGAAGTGCAGCAGATCAATTTAGCACTTCAGGTGTGGCAGTGTGTTTCTCTCTTCCATGAGAAATGAAAAGGGGTTTCCCCAGCAGTTGGTTTTTAAAGCAGAGTTCCCCAGCTCTGTCCCCAGGAGGTATTTCAGGCTTTGAGCTGAACAAAGAAGGGTTTGGAGGCTGTTTTGGAAAAGCAGGGCTGGTCCTGAGCCTGAGCACACTGCTCTTGGTGTGGGCTGGGAAGCTGCTGCATTCCCAAAGCCAGGATAAAACTGCCCATTGTCCCTGGATTGTCCTGTTTCAGCTGTGACAGGAGTTCTGGAGGCAGGAACATTGCCTGGGTTTGAATTGTGCTGCGACTGCCACAGGTGCCAGGAGCTGTTGAGGCCCTGCAGAGCCCAGAGCCCTCCAGGAGAATTCATTTCCCTCCCTGGCTGTGCTGGGATATTTCAGGTGACCCTGGTGGGCAGCAAGAGGCAGCACTGGAGTGTAGAGATCAGCATGATGCTTCTCCTCAAACAGGAGCTGTTGAAACATCCAGCCCCAGTGTTCACTCCCCAGCTGAACACATTCATCAGCACCATCACTGGTGTGTTTTTCCTCAGGGCTGCTCCCAAAGCAGCTCCTGGAGGGGCTGGTTGCATCTCAGGGTGCTGCCACTGGGAGATGAACAATAGCAAAACCAGGCTTTAAGTGGAGCCTGCTTTTAAAAAGATAATTATTTTCTTGATCAAAGCTCTTAATTTGCAGCCAGCTAACTCACCCTCTTCTCTCTCCTAGTTAATCTCTTGCCTGTGGATTGTGACAAAAGCACGGATGATGTAAGCATTTATTTATTTCTCCTCAATCTTGTGAGCTCTCACAGAACAGTGATTATTCCAGGTATTCTATTCCACCCATGACAGTTTCACTGTAAAATGATTAGTTCTATCGTTTTACAGAAAAATTGGGACTTGATGAGTTGGAATTAATGGCCCAGATTAAGTTAGGAGTGTGTATGAGACTCTGAAAGATAAAAATTTAAATTCCCAATTATGTGAATCAATTTCTTTTTAACAGTTGTACCAGCAGTGGTATTGGTTTGCAATAAAGCTGTTTTCAGCTTTAGCAGTACAAGATTTAATCCAGCTAATTCCCTGAGCTCCACTGTGGAGTGCCTGCCCAGGCCTGCTCCCTCTGTCAGGATGGATTTTTGGAAAAGCTGGGGCTTCCCCATCCCTGGAAGTGCCCAAGGCCAGGTTGGATAATGGATAAAATGGCAGGGGAGGTGTCCCTGCCCATGGGATTGGATGATCTCTTCCAACCCAGACCATTCCAGGATTCCATGTGCTGGTTTGGATGGGATATTGGGAATAAATCCTTCCTGGTGAGGGTGGGGAGGGGCTGGGATGGAATTCCCAGAGCAGCTGTGGCTGCCCCATCCCTGCAAGTGCCCAAGGCCAGGTTGGACAGGGCCTGGAGCAACCTCGAATAGGGGAAGGTGTCAGGGGTGAAACTGGGTGAGCTTTAAAGGTCCCTTCCAACTCAAACATTCCATGATTAGGAGGGAGAAGGTTCTGTGTTGGATTTAGAGTTCTGGTGTGCTGCACCCATCTGTGGTGGATCTGAGGCTGATGCTGCAGGCTAGGCTGAGGGTTGGTGGCACTTTATAGAATCCCAGAATCCCAGACTGGTTTGGTCTGGAAGGGACCTTAAAACTCACCTGGTTCCTCTGGGCAGGGACTTCCAGGAGATGCTTGGGGTCACTTGTGCCTGGAATGTTCCTCTGCCCAGGAGATTTGGTTGGAGCTGGTGGTGCAGGGCTGAGCCAGGGTCCAGTGCTGTGGTTCTGTCTGGGGGGTGGAGCTGCACTCTGCTGTCCCCATGCCACTGCTGATGTGTGTCCCTGTCTGTGCCCTGCAGTTCTGCCAGGCCAAGCACAAGGACGTGACCATGGCCGTGCTGCACGAGCTCTACAATTACCTGTCCGTGCAGGCAGGTGAGTGCCAGCACATCCCCACCCCTGCTGAGCCTGCAGGAGCTGCCTCTCCCAGCTCCTGCTTGCTTCTGATTCACTCTGGAGGGGTTTATGGAACAGGCAGCTCCCTTTGAGGAGTTCTGAGGTAGTCAGGGAATAGGAAAACATGGAAAGGTGGGTTTATTTTTATTCTGAGTGGTCCTTGGCTAATGCACTCCTGTCACCCTGCCTGGCTGAGTGGGCCTTGTTTGTACTTGAAGTGTTGGGATTTTCAGGTAGGATTGGTTGGTTTTGTTATTCTTTTCTACTAACAGCTTGAAATTGTCTTCAAGATAGAGCCAGGAGTGTAAACTGATGTGTTCTTACACATGAAGTGACCTAAGAAATTGTCATTTCTGCTGAAATGTGGCGGCAGATGTGTGAGTGCCTCTCCTTTTCCTCACCACAGAGTGGGACAGGCTCTCTGACACGAGGAGCTGACCCAGCACAGTCCCTACTCCAGGAGTAAATCCAGCCCATCACGGGTATTTTGGGATGGAGTAGGCTGCTAGAAATCCACTGTATGAGCAGGGACCTTTTCAGCAAGATTCACAGCAGTGGTAATGAGTAAGAGGGTTTCAGTTCCATTTTCTGCATTTCAGACCTCAAAGCTGAAGCCTCTAGATACTGAAGCTGTGCAGAATTCCTAAATCTTTTCAAATCTGACTTCAGATTTCCACCAGATTTACTTAGCACATTTGTTTAGTCAACTTGGTGAGGCAAGATTTAGAGGATTTAGTGCCTTGCCAGCATTTCCCTTCCTGGGTTAGAGGCAGAGCTGTGATTTCAGCTCCTTGGAGGCATTTTGAACACTGATCATTAGCCCCACACCTGATACCTGGTGGCAGCTGTGGTTCTGTGCTCTGCAAGGGGCAGTGCTTCCCCCCTCACTGTGTGTTCAGCAGCTCTGAAGTGTCAGCTTTGATTGCCCTTATCCAGCAGCAGCTCTAAAGTGAGAGGTTTGATTGCCCTTATCCAACCTCCATGCAGTGGCTGAGCATTTTATTAATAGTCATAATCTGATCTGCCTGCAATATAAATCTCACCCTGGAATTATTTTGCTCAGGGCTGGGGCTGCTTGGCAAGGAGAGCATTTCTTGGTGTACATTCAGAGCCTGCTTCTGAGCTGTTCAAGGGCTTTTTTACAAACATGATTTTTCTGTTTGACTTTTACCAGGTAATTTTGAATGTGGAAACCCTGAGAACCTAAAAAGCAAATGCATTTGGGTTAGTGAGGTGAAGGATCACGTGCTGGTGAGTGGGCTCTGAGCAGCTTTGTTATAACCCAGTGCTTAGTCTCTTATAAAGCAATAAATAATGGACACTAAAACAATTCACCATCCATTTTGCTTCCTCATCCTGCCTTCATATCTCTCACTTCCCCTTTGGCCAGTCCTGTTCTCAGCAGTTCTTTTGAAAATCATTTTCTGCTCCATCTCTGATTCACCCCCTGTAAATTTTAATGGTTTGTTGTTTCACTGGAGCCATCAGTCTTGTGAAACCAGAAATTTCTGTGGATTGAGGGCTGGGCAAAAGAAGGATTTTTCTCTACTGCAGAGTGTCAGGAGACAGACTGCTCTGATCCAGCATTCCATTTCTTTCCTGGTAACCTGTCAGTAAGATTATGTTGTATTTAGTGGTTAGCCCTAACAGCCTGGGATGGTGTTATTTCACAGAGTGCTTCATGCATCATCTCCCCAGTCAGAAGACTTTAGGCCAGGCAGAGCTTCAGGCTTAGTTCTCCCCCTTCCAGTTTGCAGAATTCTGTTAAGAATGAACCTGGGGACAGCCCCTATGGAATGAATTGTCCCTCTGCTTTAATGAAATCATGTTGGCAAGTATTTTAAATGAATGGAGGACTAATCTTCTTATGGCTTCCTTTGCACAGAATGTAACTGGCAGTTCCTCACAGAAGTTTGAAGCTGCTCTGCACTGGATACTGAACAGCAACAAGGATTTAGGAATTCGGTGAGCAGAAACCCTCTGTGTCAAAGTTAGGGATCTGCTGGTACTGAGCAGCAACAGGGATTTGGGAACTGGGTGGGTAGGAGCCCACTGTGTCAAAGTTAGGGATCTGGGTGTTGGCTGGGGTGGAATTTGACAGGGTCAGTGGTTCCCTTCAGCTCCCAGAGCTCATTAGGCTTCAGCAGATAGGCTGGGATTGGCTGTGGCAGAGCTTGCTGGGAAAACTTCCAAAGGAAAAGTACAGCCCTGCAGCAGGATGGGAACTGAGCTCCCTCCAGGAGTCTCATTCCCAGCCCTGGCTGTGGGACACTGTGTCCAGGGATGTGTTGCAGGTGAGATGGAAGCTGGAGGTCAGGGCTGCTTGTGGCCATCAGTGGTTGTGTTGTGCCTCCTGTGGAGTGGTCCTGGTGTCCTGCCTACGGTCCTGTGCCTGCAGCTCTTCCTTAACTTGCCCACATGGTCACTTTTCCCAGGATAACCTCTCTCCAGAACATTTGTGCATTTCTGGAGCTGCATCCTTGGACCAGAGAGTTCCTTGGCCAGCAAAGCTCTGTGCAGTGGGTGGTGTCACCCACACTTTGGGATCCTCTGGAGCAAGTCCTGAGGAGCAGGAGAGGGAAAGGAATGTTGAGTGACACCTTCAGTGTCAGTTGTGTCTCTGGCAGAGCACCTAGTGCCCAGTGAATCCCAGAGTTACTGAGGCTGGAAAATCCATCTGGGATCACCAAGTCCAGCCTGTGACTGATCCCACCTGGACAGCCTGACCAGAGCTCTGAGTGTCACATCCAAGTGAACACTTCCAGGGATGGGAATTCCACCACTTCCCTGGGCAGCCCCTGCCAGTGCCTGACCACCCTTTCCATGGAGAAATCCCTCCTGAAAGGATGGTCTGACCGACTGTGGGTGCTGTGGGGTCACTGAGGGGGCATTTCTCAGCCAACAGGCTCCATCCATCAGAAAGAACAGCAGTATTCAGGGCAAAACCACAATATCCAATCCATAACCTAATCCAAGAGTGTTATCCAGAGTCAGCAGCCATCATCACCTTCCTCTGGGAAGCGTGGGCTGCCTCCAGTCTGCTCTAACTCTAAAGCCTTAACAGTTTCACATTGCTAAATGTGTCTCTGATTAAGTGAATTGCAGCAGTTGTGGTGCTGGGGTTGGTGGGCAAGGCTTGTTGGAATTCCCACTGCTCCATTTGCTCTTAAATATTCCTGCAGCTGCTGCTGTGATCCACGGATCAGACAGCATCTGCTGCTTTGATTTCTGGGGTGTGCAAATTCCCAGAACGGGGCATGGCTTCCTTAGGGGCAGGGCTGGATTTGTAGGTGGGCTGGGATATACAGAGTCTTCAAATTCTGTATTTTTATACCCCAGCACATTTCCAGTCAGAAGCTGTGGGATACAATATCCTCCCACTTTTTATTTTGTTAATTAGCAGCTCTGCTGGCTGGTCCCCAAACAGCTCTGCTTCCCTGGAGCCAGCGTGGCAGCATCCCCAAAACCCTGCCCCTGGCATTTTTAGCTACACAAGATTATTTTTTAGTTGCTAGTCTGAGAGGCAGGATTGAAAATGAGTTTTGCACTGGGTGATTCTGCTGCATGTTTTAAATATTTCTGTGGAATTTGGGTTGTAAATAAGACAAGGGGGTGGGAAACAACCGTGTGTGTGCAGAACCCAGAACCCGGGCCGAGCTCTCTGCAGTTTGTGAGCCGAGCACCTGTAAAATGAGCAAACCTCTTTGTCTAATTGTTCATAATTAGGAGCTTAAAAACTACAATCCCCTTTGGTCCAGGTCCTCTGGATCTGCTGGCTGTCCCTTGGACCCCACGATTCCCATGAGCTCTGGGGATGGCTCAGTGTGCAGTGAGCCTGGGCTGGGGAGCAGCATGGCTGCAGGGCAGGCTGAGGGCTCTGCAGGGCTCTGTGCTGGTGCTCTGTCGCTCTTTGAGCTGCTCCTGCTCCCAGCCTGGGTCCCCCAGCTCCCACTGCCAGGGCTGAGCAGTGACTCTGACTCAGGGAACATTTCCATCTCTACGCTGGGAGGTGGGAATCCAATTCCAAATTGATCTTGAGCACGCTGACAGGGGCTGTCAGAGAGGCAGTGCAGGGATACTCCATGTGCCAGTGGGAGCTGCAGCCCTGCTGCCTTCCTGAGGCCACATCTATCCCTGGCCAAGCAAAGCCACATCCATCCCTGGCCAAGCAAAGCCACATCCATCCCTGGCCAAGCAAAGCCACATCCATCCCTGGCCAAGCAGCCAGTCCCCAAATGTTCTGGCAGGAGGCTCTGCCCGGGTGTGGGGGCATTTCCTGCGAGCTGCTGCATCCGCAGTCTGGGTGTTCTCCCAGCCTTGATTAAATACTGCAGTTGCAGCCTGCTCTCTTCAGTGAGATTTTCTGCCTCTTCCCATCAGGCTGAAAGGCAGGGACCTGTCGGAGCTGGTTTCCAGCCTGGAGGAAGTGTTCTGCCTGGAATCTGCCCACCCCCAGATGGGGCTGGGCTGCCGCTTCCGCCGGGCCGTGGTCACAGCCATCATGAACCTGTTCCTGTTCTTCTGGAGTAAGTGGCTCTTGGGGCTCAGCTGCAGGGATGAAGCCCTGTGATCACACATTCCTCAGCCATAGGAAATGCCTAACAGAGGTGAAATAAATCTGCTGATGAGTTAATGTCTAATTAACCTTTGTTCTGCCAGCACAAGAGACCCACAGCCCTCCTCTTGTGCTGTGAGTGCTTAAAAGTTGCTTTAAATCAGGCAGCTGATGAGCTCTCTGGGTATTCCTCAAGTGCCCGTTATTATGGGCTGCAGAATAAGTGTGTTAACTTACCTTAAGGAGTCAGTTTTTCTTTTTTTTTTCTTGCTTTAAGCTCCCAGGTCCTCCAGCCTCTTTAATAATGACTTGTAGCATTTCAGGGTTGGAGGTTTTATTGGAATAGTCTGTCATGCCTCAGCTGAGACAGGGGTTTTACCCAGCGAGGTGATAACGAGAGCTCTGTGACTGCAGGAGTTTCTAATGCAGCCTGACAGGGAGGAGGTGGCAAGGGACAGTTCTGTTTATTGCAGACACTGAAGTCCTACTGGGGGCATTGTCAGTGCTAAACCTTCCATACACATCTCCTGCATTTTGGGCTGCCACTGGAGCCCCAGGCTTTATTTCCCTCTCCAGCAGCTCTCCATGGAGCAGTGAAACCTGACAGTTTTCCAGAGTGATCCTTGTGGGGAAGGCCTCTGGCAAAGCCTCCTCTGGGATTTGCAGCACTGGGGGCCTGTGGTTTTGCTGAGGTTTCTTCTGTGAGGGCAGCTCTATGCTCAGGCTTTCCCACCACCTCATCCCACATCCACAGCTGTTCCTGTGCTGCAGGAGGGGCAGCACCGAGGGGTTTTTGGGGTGCATCTGCTCCGGGGAACAAAAGCAATCACTGTTCCAAGCAGGCCTGGGTGCCAGCAGTGTCAGAGCTAAAACTGCATCCAGTTTTAGTTTTTTTTAAAACTTAATCTCCAGCAAGGACACAGCTGTGAGTTCCTGAACTCCCTTTGGTTTTATTCTCCTAGGTCTGATTACCCTTTGGGGGATCCTGCTCTACCTCCGCTATCGCTGGCGGAAGATGGAGGAGGAGGAACAAGCCATGTATGAAATGGTGAAGAAGATCATAGGTAGGAGCTGTGGGAGCAAAGGGAGCCCTGCTCTGCTCCTTGCAGGGCTGAGCCCTCACTGCTGTGTCCTCCTGTCCTCCAGCTGTTGTCCAGGACCACTACATGGAATGGGAGCGGAATCTGGAGCGTTACCCCTACGTTGGCATCTTCCACGTCCGGGACAGCCTCATCCCTCCTCAGAGCAGGTGAGCTGGCTCTGGGCACTCAGGAGGGCTGGATGAAGCGGGATGGGATTCAGGACAGCTCCAAAATGCATCCCTGGAGTTGCTCTGCAGGTCGAGGCTGGAGCCTTTGGACTGGGAAAGGCTTGGACACAGCTCAGGCTGTGCCTGCACCTGGTGCAGATCAGTGTGCCAGCCCTGGGGCTGGTGCTTGGTGCAGTGCCACAGGTGGGTTGTCCTTGTTCTGTCCCGCAGTACCTGGGTTTGGTTTGCTTGGACCTGGAGCATCAGGTGTCCTCTGCTTCATCTGTTGGGTGTGTGGTGCTGTTCCTTTTCCCAGCCATCCTACCTGGTTCTCCAGACCAGAACAATTCCCAGGAGCTGGACAGGATATTTGGGCTCTTCTGTAGTGATTGTGTGCCTGGAAAGGGGCCAGCTTGAGTTGTGCAGCTGGGAAGGGAGCTGGAGTGAGGTGATCGGGTTTGGGGCTTTCTCAGGTTGGGTTTGGGGCTTTCTCAGACAGGAATTGTGGTCGAGGTCATTGCTCTGTGGGTACTGGGGCTGCAGGGCTGGATCCTTCTGCTTTGCCCCATTTCTGCAGGGTTATTTCTTGTGTTTTGGTTAAATGGAGCTGCTTTGTCCTCCTGTGAAGTGTTCAATGTCCTCCCTGTGTATCAGACACAGGATTCCTTTTCCTGCAAAGGATGATTGCAGCTCTTTGAGCCATCCCTGGGTATGAGATGCTCAGAACTGCTGGATCCAAAGCTGGGGTGAACATCAGGGTGAACATCTCACCCCCCTGGCTGAGATCTCTGTGTGCCGGACAGGGGACAGCAATTTGCTCATCGAGTCCCTTTGCAGCACAAACTGAGGCAGAAATTCAGGGCACTGACAGAGCCTCTCATCCTCCCTCCAGCAGGATTTGTGTGGCCATGCCCAAAAACCAGAGTTTGTTTGATGCCCCTTTCTGCCTACACAGGGAACAGGAGGCAGCCAGATCCACAGGCACGGTTGCTGTAGGCAGGGAAGCACAACCAAATTCTCATTTATTTTCTTGCTGTTCCTTGCAGAAAAAAGATGAAGCGGGTGTGGGAGAGAGCCGTGGATTTCCTGGCCTCCAACGAGTCCCGGATCCAGACAGAATCCCACAGGGTGGCAGGGGAGGACATGCTGGTGTGGAGATGGACTCAGCCCTCGTACCTGTCAGACTCAGAGCACTGAGGGCAGCAGGAGGAGCAGCTGTGGATCAGGGACAGGGACCCTGTGCAGGGCTCAGGCCCCTCGCTGCTGCGGGAGGAGCAGGGCCTGGCCCCAGCGGCTGCACGGCTCTGTTTGCTCTCGCTGCTGAAACTCCAAACACACACGTTCAGGGCAATAGTGGCTTGGAAAGAAGATGGGCTTGAGCTGGTGGGAAGCTGGAATTGCACCAAAGTGAGCCTTCCACAGAGACCTGGCTCCCGTAGCAAGCAAACAACAACCTACAAAGAGTAACTGCATACCCATCTCGAGGGCTGGGGGGCTCTGCCAGAGCCTGGGGGTGCAAAATTTGACCTCAGTTCTGCAAAGGCCAACTGATGGCAGAGTCCATCGAGGAATGTGCTGGAAAGATACCATTTCCCATGGAAACATTAGGGTGTGCAGGGGTGTCTTTGTTTGCGTTTGTTTTTATCAGTGCAAAGACAATGAGGAAGCACTTGCTGCTTCCCAGCGAGGAAAAGGTTTTGTGTTGGCTTCATCCATCCTAAATTGGGGAGAGGGGGAATTGAGTGAAGGTGAGCCTGGAGAAGAGGGGTGGAGCCTGACGTGCCTTGGTGGTTTGGGCTGGGCTGGGGGTGGTGGAGGAGAGTTTGTGACCCTGTTACACTTTTAAGTCTGCAGTCTGTGTGCTTTCTTATTTTTCGGGGGTGTGGGGTGGGTGGAATTTGGGAGGAAAATAAAGGATGTAGGAAGCTTCTAAAGGTGCTTTCCTGTGGCTGCAGCCCAGGACTGCTCCATGGTTGTTACAGAGCAGCTTTGGGAGGGCTCTGAGGGCTCAGTTTGGGCTGGGCAGCTGCAGTGTCTGTGGCTCCAGGGCTGTCACTGTTCCTGCAGCCCCCTGTGGGTCCCAGGAGCAGCCTGGCTCCGTCCCAGCCCTGCTGCATCGTATCTCGTGTCTGTAATCACTTGGTTACTTCAGCTTCTGTTTCTGTCCAGTGGAGGAGTGTTTGTTTCCCAGGAAATGGCACCAGTGTGTGGCAGTTCAGGCTCTGCAGAGGAGCTGCTGCTCTGCTCTCCCCAGCAGCTCCTAGGGCTGCAGGACCCAAATCCTTGGCTGGCCTCGGGCAGAAGCCGCAGAGTGAAGCCAGCAGTGGTTTGAGCCCTGTAGCCCCTGGATGTTGCTCTCCTTGAGGACATCCTGGGGCTGGATGCTCAGCTTGCTCCTGTCCCTGCTCTGGGCTGGCTGAGGGCACAGCCCTGGGCAGGTGAGGCCACTCCAGGTGTGTTCCTTGTGCCTGCTCATCTGGCAGAGTCTGCACCTCTCCCCATCCCTTGGGCTGCTGGGGACCACGGAGGCTCCGAATGGATGGAGCAGAGCTCTCCAGGAGCAGAGCCAGGAGATCTTTCCCATTAAATGGGGAATATCCTATGTGGAGGTGGCTCTGACCCCAAATTTTTGGCTGTGGGTGTTTGGGCAGGAGACTCAACAGCTCTTTGAAGCAAGGACGAGCCCCTTGCACTGTAAGAAATAGGGAATAAAGGCAATCTTGATTGTTCCAAAATGTATCATGATCATCACTGCTGCCAGAGAAATTCTCTCAAAACACTGGTGCCTCTGTTCTTAAACCTTTTTAAACACTTGGTGGGGTTTGGGTGAGCTTTTTTAACTGTCCAGAAGTGCAGAGTCAAGCATTGCTGTCATCCTTTTGTATTAAACCTGGTTTTGTAGAACAAACTTTCAATGGCTTGGTGCTGTTTCTATGTTCCATTTAGCTCTGTAAAAAAAAATCAATATAAAAAATAAATTTATTACCAATAATTTACTACTTTTATTTGTGCTGAGACATCACGGATTGTCCTAAGTGCTTTTGCTTGGATTAGGTTGAGTTCCAGCTTTTCTCCTGGGGTGTGGCAGGAGTGGTTCCCCACCACTCTGTGACTTCTGTGGAAAGGAGTGACTCACCATTAATTCATCTCATCCTGTGGCTCTGGGTGACAAAGGGGATTTCCAGTGGCACAGGAAGGGAGTGGCTGCATGGCTCTGTGGCCAGCAGGAGCTGCCTCCTCTCTGCCTGCAGTTGTTGCTGAGTTTTGGGAATAGAAGGGAGGGAATCAGTGCAAGACTGACTCTCCTCAGGCCCCGCATTCCTGGTGGGATGCTTTTGCCCAGGTGAGGTTGCTAAGCTTCAGCTGGAATCCATTCCAGGTTAGGAAATGGTGCTGTTTGGAGCCACTCCTTGTGCCAGGGGCTCTTGCTGTCTGCTGGTGGCTGTGTCTGTCACCCCCACCGTGTCCCTTGTTCCATCTTCTCTCTCCAGGGCAGGGCTGTCCCATGCCAGACTGGACTGGGAATTCTGGCAGTGCCAGCAGTTTTCCTGGGAAAAGCAGGTTCTACCCCCATGCCAACCAGAGCTGCTGAGGCCCCTTCCCTGTTACAGTAAAGTAAATTTATAGTGAATCACATTTCTAGAAATAACTTCTTCCATGGAGCTGTTGTGTCCCCTCCCTGTGAGGGAGGCAAACGTGGCCCAGCGAGGGCTCTGAAACAAAACCAGTTCTCCATCTTTTCCTTTCCTGCTTCCATCACAGCCCTTCCCACGGGATGTGACAGCTGATGCTGCACCTTGCTGACAGGCATGGAGTCAGGGCACAGAAAAGCCCTGACTGGAAAGAGCCAGGGAATGAATCCTGCCCACAGCTGCCTCCCTCCAGCACAGCTCCATCCATCCATCATCCATCCATCATCCATCATCCATCATCCATCCATCCATCCATCCATCCATCATCCATCCATCATCCATCATCCATCCATCATCCATCATCCATCCA
>VWYI01048517.1:58421-92352 GCA_013399455.1 Anthoscopus minutus
ACTGGGTCCATGGTGGCACTGGGCTCTGTGGTGGCACCAGGTCTGTGGTGGCACTGGGTCCATGGTGGCACTGGGTCCATGGTGGCACTGGGTCCCAGTTCTGGGGCTCCTTGCAGGGCTGGCTGGGGCTCGGGGCGAGCTCCAGCACCGGGATCTGCACTCACAGATCTCAGCCATGTTCTTTTCTTGCCTTTGAATGAAGCAAAGAATCTGCAGTGCTTGGAACCCAACTTTGGAGCTCTGGGATGCTCCGGGAACAGGGAGGTGGCCCGGGGGGTGACACTGAGAGCACAGGGCTCTTGCTTTTAGAGAGATTTTAACAGTTTTGGGACTTTCTACCACCAGGACCCAGCCTGGCTGTGCCTTTCCCTTGGGGCCACACGAGTCCTGTTGGGATGGGGTGGAGCAGGTGCCTCTCAGACATTAGAGAATTGAATCTGCCTGGCTCCTTTTGGCTTGGTTTGGAGCTGGGGATAAACAACCTGCTCAGCTGAGACTCCTTTGACATTTGGCCCTGCCTGGGAGCAGGGTGGGAGGTGACAGTGCCAGGGGAGCAGCGCTGTCCCCAAGGCTGCGGCAGAACTCATCCAGCTCCAGCCCTGCCAGGAGCAGGGACACCTTCCATGGTTTCTCCCCTTCCTGGAGAGTGGAATATTTCACTTCTGTGCAGAGGAATATTCTCCATATTCTCCTTGCCTGATATTTCCTGGCTCATCTCCACCTGCAGCACCTGAGCTGCTTTTCCTTTAGCTGAGGGAAAAACACTGACAGATCCTGGTTTTGCTTGGAGGGTCTGGATTTATCTGTAATTCCGTGTATTTTTAGTGACATAAATATCTCCTGGCATTTGCGATACCTTGAGCCAGTGGAAGTGATTTATTTCCAGTGTCTTGTTTCAGGGGAGCTCAGTGTTCACAGGAACATTTATCTGCTCCGAATGGATGAGCTGCTTCCCAGCAGAAACTCCCAGAAAAGAACCTCCTTCTCCTACTGCAAATCCTGCTCCGAGTTTTGCTTGGGAGAAAACATTCGGGAGCTTTATCAAATTGTGGACGTTTTTTCCCCAATTCCCTTCGCAATGCTGAGGTTGCCAGAGCTGTCAGGGGGTTGTGTCAGCTGAGTCTCAGCCTTGGAGTGGCTCAGAAGCAAGAAAGGATTTGTGTTGTTCCCTGCTCCAAAGAGGTGTTATGACAAATCCGCTTGCTTTTGGCTTCTCTCCTTCTTTTTAAGGATGGGAGGAAGGGGAGGGAAAAGCCACACAAAAAAAACCCTGCAACAAACCTGCGGCTCCTGAGGCAGAAAATCCTCTTTAAAAATTGCCACAACTTAACAAAATGCCAAATGCTTTTATTAAGACTCGGGTAAGGCTCTGAGGAGCTGCTTTCTTCCCGGTTGGAAAACGCTCGGCTCAGGAGTCTGGCTTTGTTCCTCTGGGGAAGGTAATGGTAAAGCAGGAATTCCACTCCAGGGAGGGAAATCCCCACCCTGGGGGAGATAAAGGAGCTGCTGGTGTGCTGGGAAGTGGCTCTTCCCTGCCTTCAGCCCACTCCATCCCACTGCTCCAGGTGGGAAACAAAACAGGCACCTGCAGGTGCTTTTCCCTTGGGGGTTAATCCCAGCAGGAGGGGCAGGAGAGAGCTGAGCACCACAGAAAATCCCGAGTTAGAAGGGACCCAGAGGGATCATGGAGTCCAGCTTCTGAGCTCTGGATCCTTCCTGCAGGATGGGGAATATGCTCTGTGCCACTGGCTCCAGGTCAGTGCTGGGAAAGCCCTTCCTGCAGAGCCCTGCCCGCCCTGGGAAGCTCCAGGTGGCTCCAGGTGCCACCACCCCTCTGCTGCTCCCTGGCTCCTGCACAAGGAGGGGTGGCAGAGCTGCCCTGCTCACATCTGTCCCCTGGGGCTGCCAGGGCTGGAGTTGCTCGCCTGGCAGCACATCCTGGAGGCTTTCCTGGCAGAACTGGATCTTGCAAAGGCATCACTGTCCCCTGAACCAGGGTTCTGCTGGCTGAAACAGGGTGAAAAACTCTCCAGGTTGTGCTGAAGCTGGAGCAATCAGGAGAAAGGGCCTGTGCTGCCATGGACCCATCCTCAAATGATGATTTTAATAATTTTTTCCCATCCCTGTGAGTCTGGGATGTGGAGTGTCCATCTCTGGTGTGAAGCCAGGCTGCTCCAGCACCAACATCAGCTCCTTTTTGTTATCCCTGGTGCCTGTGGGATTCAATTCCTGACACCCAAGGGCCATCCATGGGTTTCCTGTGAGGAATGGGGAAAGGAGCAGCTGTTGGTGTTGCTGCTGGGGATGCACCACGGATGTGCTCTGTGATTTTCCTATGCTGCTGCTTTGGAGTTGAGACCTGTTGCTGTCAGAATCAAGGAGGGATTTCTGGAATCAGGCATGGATCCAGTGCAGGGGGCAGGGTGAGAAGCTGGGTGTGAGCCCTGTGGGTGCTGCTGTGACACATCCACCTGTGTCACAGCTGTGTGCGTCCCTCAGCCTGGCAAGGAAATGATCCAGCTGCTGCTCCAGCGTTAAATGCCAGGGAATGTCCCAAACCGAGATTTCTTTAGGTGCAGAAATTGTTGCTCAGCCCAGGGCAAGGGGGTGCCTGGGGGCTTTACAACAACGCTGCTGTGCAGGGAATGTCCCAGGGAAGGCCTGGGACCATCCTAACACAGCCCGTGGGACAAACTGGGGGTGTTTCACAGCATCAATGCAGTGTTAATAACCTGCCCAAGGAACCCCTGATCCTGCTGCCTTGATGTCACTGCTTTCATTCACAGCTCTTCTTGATCTCTGCCTCTTGTCCCCAGCACTGCCACTGGGGCTTTCCTGGGCTCTGTGTGTCCCTGGGCACTGACAGATCTCACCCACCCAGCTGCTGGGTGACCCTTCTCCTCTAACTCCTTGTGTTGGTTCGATGTTGGTTGATGTTTAGGAATAAGGAAGAAAACCATTCACAGAAATGATTTTCCTTAGAGAAGCTCCTGGGAGCTTCCCCTGTGCCTAGAAAAGGCCAATGGCTGTCTAGCTCTGAGAACTGACAGCTCTGTAAACCATTGAGAAGCTGGGTCCACCTCCGTGGACAGCACATTTTAAACCCCGGGAAATTCAAATCAGTGAATCTAAACCACTACGCTCCTTAACTCCCTCTGTTTTGCAGATTTCACTGGTGAAAGGCCAACGTGGAGGAAACCCCAGAGCCGGGGAAATACCAGAGTGGGTGAAAATTGGCCTGGCACTGCCCATCCCAGCCTGTGTGTCCCAGCTCCGAGCGCCGCTGCTGAAGGGGTTGGAGTTCCCCGGGCTGTGCCTGGCACCATGGTGGGGCAGAGCCCTGGCGAGGCCGTGCTCCTGCAGCCCTTCGTGCACCAGGTGGGCGGCCACACCAGCATGCTGACCTACGACGAGCACACCATCTGCAAGCCCCTGGTGTCACAGGAGCTGAGCTTCTACGAGTCCCTGCCCCTGGCCATGAGGCAGTTCACGCCTCAGTACAAAGGTAAGGGCAGCTACAGAGCTCTCACCTTCCTGAAAAGCATCCCCAGCTGCTGCAGGTGATGCCTTTTCAGGCACAGAGGGTTCTCCTGCCTGTCCCTCTGCTTGCTGCCCCATCCCTGACCTCCATTCCCAGCTGAATCTCTCAGCCCAGTCCCTGGAAAGCAGCACTGGGAGAGCAGCACCAGTATTTTTTAAAGACATCTTCCCTTTCCCTTTCCCTTTCCCTTTCCCTTTCCCTTTCCCTTTCCCTTTCCCTTCCCCTTCCCAAACCTTCCCAAACCTTCCCTATTCCCTCAGTATTTTCTGCTTTTACTGCCAGACTTGTGCTGCCCATAAAGCTCCTGACCCTGGCTTTTGGGGGAGGTGAGCAGCTCAGTTGTCACATAAAAACTTAAAATATCTCTTGGTCCTTCGACGTTACAGCAAAGAGCTCAGTCAGCCACGGCTCCAATGCGCTTCCAGCCCAATCTCTCCCTTCCCCAGAAAGTCAGGGGCCTCTGCAGATTTATGGGACAATATTAAAAAGATGCTTAAGGGAGAAAAGTTTCCTCTGAGAGGTTTCCTCTGGCAGGAGCTGGAGTTTGGTGCTGCAGCACTGGGCCCTTGCTGATAAAGCTGTTAAACAGTCCCAGTTTAACCAGTCCAGAGGTGCCCTGGTTATTCAAACCTTTTTGTCTTTTCTTCTGTTTCAAATCCCAGAGAGTTTTATGATGAGGGGTAATTAAAAAGTGGTTCTCTGATGTGGCATTGGGCTCACAGGTTTATTCCTCTCCTGGCTGTCCCAGCCCTGCTGCCAGGCCATTAAAAAGGTGAAACGCTTTCCTGTGAGGATGATGAGGGGGATGAGAGTCCAGGGGCATGATCCTGGTGGCTCCATCCCCCATTCACACGTATCCATGTACCTCATCTCTATTTCTGGGCTGTGGGAACAGCCCTGGGACCATTATGTAATGGTGACATTCTGTGCAATGGTGACATTCTGTGCAATGGTGACATTCTCTACAATAGGGATCAAATATCATTCAAGCCTCACCCTGAGCCTGTGGCTTTTCCTGCTCACCTCACCCATATCAGGCAGTTTGGTGACCTTGGGACCAGCTTTTATCCCCTTTGGAGGCCCTGCCTTGTCCCAGTTGAGCTCACAGGGGGATGCTGGGCTTGTTTTCCAGCCCAGTTCTGCTCAGGTTCCCAGCGCCCTCGGCAGTAGATGAATGCACTTGTAAACACAAAAATAAACCCACGAGGGCAGAGTTACAGAGTGAAACCTCCTGAGAGCCTCTGGGATGCCACCAGCGTGGTGACAGCACCCAGAAATACCCTCTGGCTCCTTGCTGGTGCCGGCAGGAGGGGGATTGGGGTGTCAGTGGCACCAAAGGCCAGCACAGACAGGCACCCTAAAGCTTAGGAGGGACGTTTGCCCTCTGCAGCAAAGGAGGAGCGCTGGGAGTTTCTGCCACACACAGGTCACAGCAGGACACCTGCAAACCCCCACGGAATCCCCCCAGGAAACAAAAAACCCCCACTTTTTTAGTTTTTTTTAAGACTAAATTTCCAGCTGGGAGGAGGGAAAGGATCACATTCCCTTCCAATTTAACGCTCGGTTCTTGCCTTTGAAAATCTCCCCGTTAATTTTCATATTAATGGCTGATATTTAACAACTCTTGCTTTCACGCTATATATAAGTTTTTTGGGGCCAGCCTGTCAGCACTATGCAAATGAGCACAGCCCTGCTGACTGCAGGCAGGAACTGGGACAGTTTTTAAGGTTATGGTGTTTGCAATCGAGGGCTCCAGTTGCCTCGCTGTGATTTTTTTTAAATGAAAAAGGCTTTGATTTAGGCAAAAGATTTAGGCATGCCTTTTTTCTTTCTTTTCTTTTTTTTTTAATTTTTTTTTTATCATGCCTACATCCCCTGAAAATGTGAAGCAGTCATCCAGGCTGAGAGGAGATTTGTTTGCTCTCAGAAATATGGATTTTTTAAGAATGGGACTCAGGGAAAAGGTAATGCTGGAGCCTGAGGAAGATGGAACTCCCTGAGCTCACCACAGAGGGCTGGGAGGGCTGAAAATCTTCCTTTTGCTCCTAATGAAGGTTTGCAGCCCCTCAGCTCCCTTGGCAGAGCAGCCTGGGTAGATTTTCCCCCATTTCTGTGCAAAGTCAGCCCCTTTAACCCAGCCTGTTCACAGTAACGCAGATTGAACAGCAGGAATGGTTGTGGTGAGGGAAATGCACCTGAACACAAAGTTCTGGGGTGCAGGACCCGGGGAGGGATGGGAACCCCAGTCCAATGGGGGTGGCTGCAGGGAAACCCCCCTGAGGCAGCAGAAGCCAGCAGGCACAGGAGGCAAAGCCTCTGGCCAGGGTTTGCTCACTGGAATGGAGAGAAGGGGCTTTGCACGTTCATTTGCTTTGGCACCTTTGCTTGGGAGAGATCTCAGCAGTTTGTTAAGCTGCTGAGATCATCTCCCCACAGGCCCAGCAGAGCTGGTGAGGATACCCTGGGCACAGCTGGATCCAGCTCCCCAAATGCCCCACAGACCCCTGGGCACAGCTGGATCCAGCTCCCCAAATGCCCCACAGACCCCTGGGCACAGCTGGATCCAGCTCCTCAAATGCCCCACGGACCCCTGGGCACAGCTGGAACCAGATCCCCACAAATGCCCCACAGACCCCTGGGCACAGCTGGATCCAGCTCCTCAAATGCCCCACGGACCCCTGGGCACAGCTGGAACCAGATCCCCACAAATGCCCCACAGACCCCTGGGCACAGCTGGATCCAGCTCCTCAAATGCCCCACGGACCCCTGGGCACAGCTGGAACCAGATCCCCACAAATGCCCCACAGACCCCTGGGCACAGCTGGATCCAGCTCCTCAAATGCCCCACGGACCCCTGGGCACAGCTGGAACCAGATCCCCACAAATGCCCCACAGACCCCTGGGCACAGCTGGATCCAGCTCCTCAAATGCCCCACGGACCCCTGGGCACAGCTGGAACCAGATCCCCACAAATGCCCCACAGACCCCTGGGCACAGCTGGATCCAGCTCCTCAAATGCCCCACGGACCCCTGGGCACAGCTGGAACCAGATCCCCACAAATGCCCCACAGACCCCTGGGCACAGCTGGATCCAGCTCCTCAAATGCCCCACGGACCCCTGGGCACAGCTGGAACCAGATCCCCACAAATGCCCCACAGACCCCTGGGCACAGCTGGATCCAGCTCCTCAAATGCCCCACAGACCCCTGGGCACAGCTGGATCCAGCCCAGCTCCTTGTGTCCCCAGGGCTCTTTCCAGCGCTGCTTTTGCTGGTCCCACGGCCCTGTCCCTGGTCCCTGCCCTCCCTGGGAGCTGGCGGCCCCCGAGCCCCAGGTCACAGAATGAACCAGGCTGGAAAAGACCTTTGAGATGACCACGTCCATCCTGCACCTTGACCCCTCCTCATCAACCAAACCATGGCACCGAGTGCCACGTTCCAGCTTTTTAAAAACACACCCAGGGACGGCGCCTCCAGCACCTCCCTGGGCAGACGATTCCAGTGCTTCAATGAAGAATTTAATTTTTTTTCCCGATGTTAAACCTAAACTTACCCCGATGCAGCTTAAGGCTGCGCTCTAAGAGTGCGGCCGGAGCGTGGGGAGGCTCAGGCGGCCGTGCCGGGGCTGCGGGAGCGGGATGGCGTTATCAGCCTTTCCCAGAAAGGTCAGAGCCGGCGGCAGAGGGATCCATGGCCATTCCTGCGCTGTCACTTGAGACGAGCACACAGCCGGCCCCGTGCCAGGGACGGGCTCGCCTTGGGCTAAATCCGTGGTGGACTGGCTGGCATTTGAGCCCTGTGATTCCTGTTAGAGTCAGGGAAAATTGCAATCTTCAAATGCAGAATGGTGTTTTAAGCACTCAGGGTGGAAAAAAATAACCTCCAGTCACAGTGCCGGTCCCTGTCGGGCACAAACACCGGACGTGTGACATTCCAGCCCCCCATGGGATATCTGGGTGCTGGTCCTTGGCGCTGGGGGAAGGACACGGCCATGACAATGTGTGGGCAGCACTGCCAGCCCATGGCCACGTCCCTGCCCTGCTCTTGGGGCTCTCCAGTTAAAAGAAGCAGTTGGCATCCTGCATGTCCTTGGAAAATGCCTTGTCCCCAGCCCTCCCTTTTCTTCCTGCCAATGAAAAGTGTTTCCAGCCTTGTGCTGTCTTTAAAAAGCACTTCAGTCCCTTGTGATAAATAAGCTGGAGCAGGGGTCTTTTCTGGGTCACCCATGGCACAGCAGAGCTCGGAGGGGTGGGGGACAAAGGAATGTGGGGTTCAAAGGAGGGAGGTTTCAAACTGAGCCTTGCGAGGGGGAACACTTGAAAAACCTGAGCTTATTTTCCAGGGTCTCAGCCTAATGATATTTTATTTGGCTTGAAATCAGAGTGAGATCAGTAAAAGGCCACCAAAACACGAGGTGGTGGCAAGGTGGTGGCCAGGCCTCTGTGAGACCCCATGGGCTCATCTCGGTCTCATCTGATTTCCCCTCTGTCCAGGCATCGTGTCTGTGCACCTCAAGAAGGACAGCCTGGGCAACCTGACCCTGATGGCCAGCCCTGGCCTGGGCCAGCCTGACAGCCGTGGCCACCTGGACAGCGCCGGCGGTGACCCCGCGGTCACCTTGTGGCACAAATGCAAGTGGAGCCACACCCAGGTCACCAAGACCTTCAAAGAGAGGTGAGGGTCTCACTCCCTGCAATCCTCCTGGCTGGCATCTCACACTTGGGTTGGGTGGGGTTGTGATGGTTTGGGATGGGTCTGGATGGTTTGGGATGAGTTTAGATGGTTTGGGATGGTTTGGGATGAGTTTGGGATGGTTTGGGATGAGTTTGGATGGGTTTGGGATGGGCTTGGGATAGGTTGGGGATGGTTTGGGATAGTTTGGGATGCTTTGGGATGGTGTGGGATGAGTTTGAATGGGTTTGGACAGGTTTGGGATGGTTTGGGACAGGTTTGGGATGGGCTTGGGATGGGTTTGAGATGGGTTTGGGATGGGTTTGGATGGTTTGTGATGGGTTTGGTGGCCCAGCTGTGAGTTTAGGGCAAAAGCAGGGCCCAGCCAAGGTGAAGAACAGCAGAGCCAAGGCCTGTGTGTGTGCTCCTGCTCTTCCCTGGAGTGGGGTGGATCTGGGATGTTGGTGCTCAAATATCTGCCTCAAATTCTGCTCTGAACCCCACTCCTTGGAGCACAGCATGCTCCAGGAGAGGAGAGGCTATGGGAGAACAGTCACTGAGTATGGAATGTCCCTTTGCTGGCAACAGAGGGGCTTCAGTCCCATCCCATCCCATCCCATCCCATCCCATCCCATCCCNATCCCATCCCATCCCATCCCATCCCATCCCATCCCATCCCAGGGGAGAGCTCTCCCAGGAAGGCACGCAGTGCTCCCAGCACCTCTGGCTCACTGAGGTTTTCTACAGGACATCCTTCACCCCCAGCTGGTTCAGAGCAGCCCTGGGCCTCCTGGGACTGAAGGTGGAATATCCCTGCTGTGGAACCACTGCCTTGGGAGTGATGGGAGTGGTGGAGTTGGGATGAGAGCAAGGAATGAACCCCCAATAAGAATCCTCATCCCTCTTTCCCTCCCTCCCTCCCTCCTGTCCTTGGAGCCAGCCCCTCCAAATTGGGAATCATTCCCATTGTTGGACCATTTGCCTGTGCTGTGCTCATTAGGTGGATAAATAGAGATCCCTGGCAGCTGGGGCTGTGAATGGCTTTTCAAGGGAGCCAGCACACTTTAAATTATAATGAAAAAAAGTATTGGCAGGCAGCAATAGCTGGCTTTCTGAAAATTACTGTTATGGAGTAACAAAGGATCTCTGCAGGTTGGAGATGATCAATATGGTTCCTTTGAGAGTCCCTGAAAATCCACCTTATCAAGTTTGAGGCTATACAGTTAAAAAAAACCCAAAAAACAAAAAAGAGGGAAGGGAATATTTTCCTCTGGGGCTTATAAACCTGATGTGTCCCTTTGTGTGCTTTGTCTAGCTGCCCTGGGAAGATGCTTTTGAGGACAGACCTTCAGTACCACACAGATTCCCTTTTGGAAGATGCAAACGGGAAGCAGCCAGAAAGGAAGAGCTACAACCCCTGGGGGCTGCACTGTCACCGGCAGCACCTGAACCGCATCTCCTCCAAGCACAACGAGAACAAACTGCATCGTATCCTTTCTCCTCTCTGCCCTCCAGCACAGTCCTGGCTACAGATAACAGCTGGAAATCAGTGTAGGGTTTATTGCAGGGGGATGCATCCCTTCCTTGGCACAGACTCTGGGAAAACAAGGAATATTCTCTGTTATCTTCTGTTACTCTGTCACTGTTAAAAATTTAGAAAAAAAGAAAAAAACCCCAACCCATTTCCCATAAAGAGTTCTCAGCAGAAGTCAAAACCCCCCTTGGCATACATTTAAAAACACAACTATACAGGAATTAGCAGCTGCCTCGCCTTTTATTTTCCTATTACACTTCATTACCCACCAGTCATGTGAGTAATGGAGTTTAACAACTTCCCCCACCCACCGGAGCGAGCTCGGCACCAGGGAAGGTGTCGGAGTGACAGCCTGGGGCTACGGTGTCACTGGAGAATGGAGCTGCTGGGGCTTTAATTGGTAGGGCTGTAGTACAGTAAATTAACTGGAATTGGCAGCGAGAGGCCCATAGCAATGACACGTCGAAGGAATTGGCTCAGAAAGTCTCATTACAGTTGTGAGCTGTTACGGAGAGTGTCAGCAGTTGCTTTGATTTAAGGCCTCTTTCAATTAGAAATTAAAAGTATAGCTTTCCCTGAACTGAAGCTCAGAGTTTCTCCTGCTGGAAAACGTGGTGTCCAAGTACAGCTATCCCTGCATCCTGGACCTGAAGATGGGCACTCGGCAGCACGGGGATGATGCCTCGGAGGAGAAGAAAGCCCGGCACATCAAGAAGTGTGAGCAGAGCACCTCGGCATCGCTGGGCGTGCGCATCTGTGGGATGCAGGTAAAGCCTCCGTCCCCTCGGTGCGTTGGTTCCTCTCTTGGTTTCTTGCTGGGAACCAAGCTGGAGTCTCCAGAGGTTCTTGGCTGGTGTGGATTGAAGTGTTTTATTCTCTTTTCTCCCCCAAACACAAGGTGTAAAAAGTAACCTGAAGGAGTGATTAGACCATTGTCGTTAGTAGACACGAAATAGCAGAGTGGATGCAAATCACAGCAGTGAGGTATGAAAGCTTTTATTTGGGGGTTTGCAACCCTTTATAAAAAGTGTTTTGATACAGGTCAATATGATTGGCCAAAGGAAGCACCTCTCTGGTCTCATTGGTGGAACAAGAGAAAAGCACATTGAGAACACTTGTGTAACATTGTTCTGAGAATCGAAACCTATTTACAAAAAACCGTCCTTGAAAGAGAAATTTCTTAAAAGACTTTCCCTTGGGAAGAGATCAGTTACTGTCAAGTTGAAAACTCTCTCAAGTTCAAAAAATCATGTCCACAGACAATTAACCCTGATATGCAGATGGACCAAAACTTAGAAAAATGTGAGACCTTGTGACCAATCATCCATTTTTGTGACCATTTTTAGGTCCATCTAAATTTTAGCTCCATCCAGTCTCTTGTACTGCCCAAGGTATGTCCTTTAAAACCTTCCAATAAGTCCCTGCTTTATTCTTAACTCTACCTAGCCTCTGTTGTAGGTCATCCTTCCCTAGGCACCAAGGATTATTCTAAGATTTTATGGATTGTGGGCAGGATTTTCTGAGCCTGAGAGAGATTCTCAGCCTGGCAGTGGCTGATCTGTTCCCAAGGGAAAATCTTTTGAGAAACTTCTCTTTCAAGGACTGTGTTTTATAAATAGGTTTTGCTTCTCAAAACAGTGCCACACACATGTTCTGAATGTGCTTTTTCTCTTGTTCCACCAGTGGGACCAGAGAGGTGGTTTCATGTTAACCTGCATGGGAACACCTGATAAAAAGGGTTGCAAACCCTGAAATAAAGGCTTCTGCCTCATCTAAAATCGAAACCTCGCTGCTGTGATGTGAATACACACTGTTATTTAGTGTCCAAAATTCCAAAATAAAGGTTTCCTGCCTCATCTAAAAGCAAAACCTCACGGTTATGATATGAATCCACACTATTTCATGTTCAAAATTCCAGCATGAAGGCTTCCTGCCTCATCTAAAATCGAAACCTTGCTGCTGTGATGTGAATCCACACAGCTATTTCATGTCCAAAATTCCAAATGAAGGCTTCCTGCCTCACCTAAAATCCAAACCTCGCTGCTGTGATGTGAATCCACGCCGCTATTTCGTGTCCTCTAGCGACATTGTGTTATCCCTCTCCTCCCTCCCAGGTTTACCAGGCAGACACCGGCCATTTCCTGTGCAAGGACAAATACTTTGGGAGGAAGCTCTCTCCCGAGGGATTCCGGCAGACGCTGCGGCAGTTCCTGTGCACCGGGAACCAGCTGCGCTCGGACCTGCTGGAGCCCATCATCCTGCGCCTCAAGGCCCTGCTCGCGGTCATCAGGAAGCAAAGCTCCTACAGGTTCTACTCCAGCTCCCTCCTCATCATTTACGACGGGCAGGAGCTCAAGGAGAGCGCGGATCATCACCTCCCCTTCCCAAAAAGTCACGGCACCAACCCCTCCAGGGTGGATGTGAGGATGATAGACTTTGCCCACACCACCTTCAAAGGCTCCAAGAGCAACCCCAACCCTACCCCGCACGATGGGCCGGACCACGGCTACATTTTTGGACTGGAGAACCTAATCAAAATCCTTCAGAGCCTGTCAGAAGGGAAGTGAGAATTTCTGTGAAAAGGCCTGGATTTCCTAATGACTGATAGCCCTGAAAATCCCACCTGGGGTCGGCTGTGTGGGACCCTCCAGCTGCTGGATGTGGCGTGGAATGAGCATGGAAAAATCGGGAAGTGCTGAAAACTCTCCATGTGCCGTCACTGAACTGAAGCATGGAAAGCAGAGGGCTGGAAGAACCTGCTCTCTCTGCTGTCTGTCAGAAGATTTATTTTCCTTTCTGGTTTTACTGCTGTCCTTGATTTATTTGTGAGCCAAGCATTACTTGTGAAGAGTCTTAATGATAAACCAGGAGCTTCTTGCCCCACAGCCGAGAGGGAGAGGGGGTTTGGGGCAGGAACAAACAGATGGAGCTTCCCTTTGGAGCTTCTCTTCCTGCTCCTGCTCAGGTGAGAGGGAAAAACACCCTCCAACATTGCCAGTGCCCCTGGCTGGGATTCTCTGTGCACGTGTTCAGACCAAGAGCTGCACCTCACCAAGCTTTAACATCCCTGTGGGGTTATTAACAGGGAATTTTCCATGGATTTTCTAGGAAAGAGACTCCACTGGGGCTGGAGGCGTGGGAATGCAATGACTCTGTCAGGTATCAGCCACAAAAAACTTTCACATCAAGGGATTTTTGCTTAAAAAAAGCTCAAGAAAATAAGAGAAAAAAAAGTGTGAGATTGAGTCAGGGACTGAACGTCAAAGGTCACCCAGGAATTCTTTGATACAAATACTGTGTGTGTGTGTGTGTGTGTGTGTGTGTGAGCGTGTGCGCGCGTCTGTGTGTGTGAGTTTGAAGGAGACAGTAACAAAAGACTCTAAAAAAATAATGTTTACAGCTTTTGTGGACAGATTTTATTATTATGACGGAACAAATATAATTCCTTCCTGCATGGTGTGGGAAATCTGAAGGAGAAGTCCTTGTACAAGGAATAGAACTACAGAACTCCGCTACTGGGGATATCAATAAAATTGTGGAACTCCCACTGTTGTCCATCTCTTTCCCTCCTGCAGCATCCTTGAGGTGCATTATCCTTTGTTTAAGCCCATAATTTTTTTAAGAGAGCTGTTATTGCCACAGGTTTAAACATCAGATCCCAAGGGAGACACTTCACTTGGATTTACAGCAGAAAGCTGGGGAGTTGCTGCAATTTATAGCTGGAAAATTTAAGACATCTGGTCCAGATGTGTATTTTGCTTGGCCTGGGAAGACTCTTGTTTGAAGTGCTGGGTTATTGCTTGACCACAAACTCTAAAAAAGCAAAGCTACAAGCGCTCAATTTCAGTCAGGAGCGAGCCATGGATTGTCCTGGCTCCCATCAGAAATCTGTGGTAAGGCTTTGTGGCTTTTTTGCCGAGTTTGCACAGAGCCACCTGAGCATTCTCAGGGTGCACAGCAGGACATGGGTGGAACAAGGGATGGATGAGAAGGGTCTGGGTGTGACACCACAGCAGGAGTGCCTCACTGGGCAGCCCCTCACTCTTCACTGCTGCACAGAAAACAACAACTTGTTGGCTGAATAATTAGAATAATGAGAAAAAACTCAACATGCCCTCCCATTTTACCCCTCATACACCTGCGCAGTGCGGCTGCTCCATTCCTGGCAGCGTCCAAGGCCAGGTTGGACAGAGCTTTGAGCAACCTGGGATAATGGGAAGTGTCCCTGCCATGGCAGGGCGTGGCACCGGATGGGATTTAAATTCCCTTCAACTCAAACCATGGTAAATCCTGTGAGGAGCAGCTGAGGGAGGTGGGAAGGGTCTGGAGCACCATGAATGGCTGAGGGAGCTGGGAAGGGTCTGGAGCAGCAGGAATGGCTGAGGGAGATGGGAAAGGTCTGGAGCACCAGGAATGGCTGAGGGAGCTGGGAAGGGTCTGGAGCACCAGGAATGGCTGAGGGAGATGGGAAAGGTCTGGAGCAGCAGGAATGGCTGAGGGAGCTGGGAAGGGTCTGGAGCACCAGGAATGGCTGAGGGAGCTAGAAAAGGGCTCTGCCTGGAGAAAAGGAGGCTCAGGGAGGACCTTCTGGCTCTGCACAGCTCCTGACAGGAGGGGGCAGTCGCTGGGGTCGAGCTCCGCTCCCAAGGGTCATGACAAGGGAAAACGACCCCAAGCTGAGCCAGGGGAAGCTCAAGTTGGAATTTCCTCACGGAAAGGGCGGTCAGGCTTTGGAAGGGGCTGCCCAGGGCGGTGTTGGAGTCCCCATCCCCGGTGGTGTGGCACTCAGCGCTCTAGGCCGGCGACAATGCGGGCACCGGGCGCACTTTGGGAGCGGCCGCTCCGGGAAGGAATTTCCCCCCTCAGGCGTTCCCGCCCTGCCAGGCCCGCACGTGACCCGGCGGCTGCGCCACGTGAGCGGCACACGTGACCCGGCGCCATGGCCGCCAGCCGCTACCGGCGCTTCCTGCGGCTCTGCGAGGAGTGGCCGGTGGAGGACAGCAAGCAGCAGCGGGACCTGGGCTCCTTCCTGCGGCAGCGGGTGGCACAGGCCTTCCGCGAGGGCGAGAACACGCCGGTGAGGGGCGGGAGGGCGGCTGGGAGGGCGGCACCCCCGCCGCGCCGGCCTCGGAGGGCACGGGGAGCGGCCCGGAGGGGGCTCTGAGGGGTCGGAACGGAGCGCGGCGTTCGGGGCTCGCACGCAGCTCTGCCTCGGGGCTCGCTGCGCTGCATGCCCGCAGGAGGCTGTGCTCGGGACTCCCTGGGGCTTCGTGGAATATTGGGGCGTCCTGAGCTGGGAGGGAACGCGAAGCCCAAGGGGTGATGGAGGCCTGCTGCTCCCGGGCAGGGCAGGAGTGTGAGCGCTCGGCAGCCTTTGGAACACACATCCCGGGGAGCCTTTGGAATACCGGCCACGGGCTTGTGCCTCCACGGGGCAAACTGCAGGTTGTGCCCAGGTCAGTAGTTTGTGCCCGGGGCACCTGGGTTGTACGTGGGACAAGTGATTGGTACCCAGGACACCGGGTTTGTACCCTTGGCACTGGGCTTGGGCCCAGGACACCGGATTTGTGCCCAGGATAAAAGGTTTTGTGCCCAGGACCCCAGGTTTTGTGCCCAGGACAAATGGTTTATATTCAGCGCTCCTGGTTTGTACCCAGGACAGTTTTATCTTCAGGACAGCTGGTTGATACCCAGTTCTTGCACCCTTTACACCATGTACTTTGGAGAACCCTATTCCCGTGGTTGTGGGTGTAGGGTACAGAGCTTTGGGAATTTGTCACTTGTGCTGGAATCCAGTTAATTCCTGTGATCTCCTTACCTCGAGGGTGGGATGATGGGAAGCTGCAGCTCTGCCTGACACTGATGGAATGCAGTGGTTGTACAATTGAATTCCGCCTCCAGCTGTAATTCTGTTGGAATTTAGGCTTTGCTGCTGAAATAAATTAGGGGATCCTGACTTGGCTGCAGACCTTCCCAGGCGTGGAGGTGTTCCTGCAGAATGCAAATGTGCCCTTTCTTAGCAGAAAAATATTGTTCCAGAGATGTGTTTTCAACCTCAAGGGGCCATTATAGGCTCCTAATCCTGTACTAGTGACCAGAATAGTCTGCAGCAGGCATTTTGGGAAGGGTTTTATTGCTTTTCCATATGCTCAGGACAGCTTAATGTGTTGCACCAGTTGGCTCCAAGATCCCAAAGCTGCCACTGGAAATCTGAATTGATGCCTGCAGCAGAGGTGGCAATTTGTGTGTAGAGAGGCTGAAGGTGCTGGCAGGAGGAGCTTCTGAGAGGGGAACTAGAGCCACCAGGCCTCTTTAGCCATCTAATGGAGTGAGATTTGCTGGGTTTCCAGGGGAGGGATGCTGTTTGTGCCACCCTTTTAATGGCTGGATCTGCTGGAGTCTTGGCAGGGGGTGTTTGGGATGGGGCTGCAAGGCACAGGTGGGGATCACCTGCAGGAGGATGTGGCTGTCTCTGTATCCTCTCTCCTGCAGCCCTGCTGAACGAGGAGACCTTTTCCTTACTCTTCCTACTCCATCCTGACACCTTTCTCTTGATGTTATTTTTACTCTTGACCTGTTTTAACCATTCATGGAGCAGCAACATTGAGTTCTGGGGTGAGCTGGGCTCATTGTACCACAAAAAAAAAACAACAACCCAGGAAAACCATTTTAGACTGGAAAAGCAGCTGAGATGGGTCTGTGCCAGGCAGAGACACCTGGCACAGGTTGGGGATGAGCCGGATCTTCCAACTGAAATAGAAATGCAGTTACCCTTCAAGCTGTTCCCTGTAACTTGTGCTGATTTCCCTAATCAATTACAGGGTATTTTTAGCCCCCTACAGGGAGTTTCTAACACCCAGCCTGGCACCTTGTCCTGTGTGATTCCCTACAGGTGACAGAAGTGGCAGCAGGAAGGGCTGCAGATCTCACAGCAGCAGCCAGTGACGTTCTCTGTGGCTGTGTATTTACTGTCAGGGCTTGTTGATGCAGAGTTTCAGATCCATTCTGGCAATCCCAAGTGATGTTATTCCTGCAGGCCGTGGTGGGAGATGGAGGGGAAAAGTCTGGAGCAGGACAGCAGATGGAGAGTGTGCAGCAGTGCACTGGGAATTCTGAGCTGCTCCTTCATGGCTGTTGTCCCTTGGAATGAGGAGAGGCTTTGCTGTGGAGGTGTAAAACCAGACTTGTGTGCCACTTGTGTCCCCTGCAGATCTCTGACCCTGAGGCCTGTGACCAAATGTACGAGAGCTTAGTGAGGATCCACACCAACTTCTACAAAAACAAGGTGAGAGCTGTGGCACTGGCCACTGCCCCTCTCTTTTGGGGGGAGCCACCACCTGCTGCAGGATTCCTGGGAATGGCAGCATTCCTGGGAGTGCCTGAGGGACACTGAGGGGTGGATGCAGCTGCTGGGTGAACAGGGCAGGTTCTTGGTGTGGATGAACAGAATCCCAACTGGAAACACACTCAGATTGTGCCAGCTGGTGACACTTGGACATTTTCATGCACTACAAATGACTTCTTTGTGTCTGTCCCTTCTTTTCCTGCTCTCCTGGGAAGTACCCACGCCTGAAAGACACCACCTTCACCGGGGTGACAGTGGAGGATTGCAGGTCGATCCTGGCCACAGGTACTGCTGCTGGGCTTGGTCTGAGAGGGCAGGGCAGGGGGAAAGGGACATTCTGGTCTTTGGAGTGCTGCCTTGCATCCCTCCTCAGCCCCTGAGACTGGAGGGCACCAGGGGGCTGCCTTCAAATTCTCTGAAGGTGTTGGATGAGGAGTAAGTTCAGATATAATTCAGTTGAGGAGTAACTCAGTATATTGGGGTGAGGAATCAATTGGATTTTGCACTATCAGAAACTATAGAGGGTTTGCAAAGGCTCTGTGGGGCCAGACAGCAGGATCTGTGTGGAAGGAACACATTTGCTATGCCACCCCAACACTGAGCTCAGCTTCTCTTTCACCATCTTCCAATTCCCTCCATATTCCTTCTGTGTCAGGCCTTGGGAAGGAGCCTGGTGCCCCACGCTGAAATGCTCTCAGCACATCCTTTATGAAGGGCAGAGCTGGGAGCCAGAGCAGTTTTGTTCTGCTCCAGTTCCTAACTTTGATTGCAGTGCGTGGAAGCTGAGGATCAGTTGTTAGTGATAAGAGACTCCCTGCATTGATTGGAAGGGAAACCAACCTCGCCTTGGGCCTGGAATGAAAATTCATTAAGATGAAAAGTCCGGAAAGGAAATTAAATGGAAGGCAGAGCTGTTTTAAGAGGGTTTCATTCCTCTGCTTTCCTGCTTATCTTCCTCAGGCCTCATCTCTGTCTCCCTTCTCCTTTTGCAGACATTCTGAAACAGATGGAAGACATGAAAAAAGGGACGTGGAAAACACTGCGGGAAAAGTTCTCTGCCAAGAAACCCGACGAGGACTTGAAGTGAGGGCCCAGCTCTCAGCTTCTCCACTGTACATATCCCTGAAGCTCTGTGTGTTGCCATGATGAATAAAACCACTTATTCCTCTTAGCAACAGCATTTTTGTTCAGTCCTACCCTGTACATTCTTCATATTTAGTGCCTCCTTTTTTTCTGCTGAGAATCTAGGGCAGAGCTTAACCCATCCATGCTGGAGCAATGTACAGAAGGGAACTTTGTGGAGTCAGACTTGGTCCTTTCTGTCTCAAAAAATGGAACAAGCTGCAGCTGCCCAGAGGGAGGAGGTGCAGCTTTAAATGTTCTTGTGAAAAGAACAGAGAGGATGTGAAAACCTCTGTGTGCTTGTGTTTGTGTGTTAGCCCAGGGACCAGGGCAGTGCAGGGAGAGAGAACTTTAATCATCACATTTATTTTCCTTTGGAGAAGACAGACAGGACGGAGGGTGACTTTGCCATGGTGACAGTGGAGCACTGCACGAGTTTAATTGAGATTTTAATCAGCTGCTGCAGAGCTGCTGCTGCTGGAGGAGGCAACTCTGTGCAGATTCCCCCAGCCTGAGGAGAGAGATGTGTGGGTTAGTGCAGAGCTGAGGGTGAAGGCAGGATTAAATGACATGCTGCTAGATGGGGCCATAAACACATTTCAAGTGCTCTGCAACTTCCCTCTTACGGGCTTTTTTATTCCTTTTTAGAGTTTTACTGCTTTCATCAGTGTCTGTTCTTGGGCTTGGAGCTGGGGCTGGCTTGGGAAGGATGAGTGTCTGGAGCAGAGCTGTGCCAGGGCTCCACAGCACCAACAGCTGCTCCTTTTTATGGGTTTCAGCAGCGATTTCCTGGCAGGCAGTGAAAGAACTTGAAACCAGCAGGCTGTGGTCCAGAGCTCCAGGAACCAAGGCTGGTGCTCGTGGTGGTTCTGCTTGGCGGGGATGTGCAACACCTGGAGCTGGGAGCTGCGGGCTGGGGAGCACCTTGGGTGCCAGCCCTGCTTTGGGTTCTGCTCCTGGGCTTGTTCTGTGCTTCTGTTTGACAGCCCCATCAAACACCAGAGGGCACAGGAAGGGGAACTTTACCATGTTGAAGTTTTTATTATAACATGATTCTGTGTTTAATTTAGTTAAGGCAATTTACACTTCAGTTCTTAAGTAACAACAGTAACAACTAAAAAAAAAAAAAGAAAAAAAGCAAAAAAAAAAATAGGTAAAACATGACACCAGAGATGAAACTAAAACACAGGACACCCCTTCACAGTGAACTCCTGTAAACCTGCAGGCTCCTACTACTACTGCTCCCAAAGATCCTTGGTCCACAGAAGCCAAAAGACTTTTAGTTCCTGCTAGTTCAAGCTCAGCTCCTCGTCTGGTGAGTTAATTAAATTAAATCCACCTCCTTGAGTTCAGCTGCTCTTTACTGCACCACAGGATGATGAGAATTCTGTAAATGGAGAGGGGTCAGCGTGGAGCAGGCACAGCAGATAACGAGGGCTGCTTGGCAAATATCCACAGGGACAAGTGGCACTCGGAATAAGTTAAATAGTGCGGCCCTACAGCTACTTACCCCACAGCCAAGGGGCTGGAGCACATGGAAATAAAGATACAACCCTCCACAGTTGCAAAATAAAAGAGTTATTGCAATGAGGAATGAAAGTCCTGTATGGTTTCTCTTCCAACGAGGGTGTTAGAAAAACACCTGGGCCCAGCTGTGGGGAGGACTCTGGGCAGCCCCTGCTCCTGGAATTGCTTACAAGCGCTCTAAGGGAGATGCTGCCTGGGGAGCCCTTTCCATGTGGTCCATTGTCCCCAGACAGAGACAATCCGTGCTGGAGCCCAGGGAGGAGCAGCCTCCTCAGCTGCCACAGGTGCAGTCCCTCGGTGGCTGGAGCTGTGTCTCAGTGGTTCATGGTGTTCTGGACATCCACAAACCCCATCCTCTGCCTGCGCTTCCGCTGCTCCGTCATCTGCAATTCCAGCAAGCACATGCTGAGGCAATTCCAGGCCCTCCTGCTCTTGGATGTGCTTCCCAAGTGTCTGACTGCACTGCTTTGAGCCTCTGCCAGCAAACTCTGAGCTGATGAGGCACTACCCAAACCCACGTGTCCCAGGTGTCCCCAATTCTCCCAGAAAAGAGCTGCAGGAGCCCCGTGCTTGCACTGTCATTGTGCTGCCTTGGGCAGGCCCTGCCTCCCACTCCCTGCCCTCAGTGGCTATTTTGGGAAGGACAGTGGGTTCCTACAGGGGCTTCCCTGTTTCCCATACCTGTTCCTTCAGCTCATTCAGCTGGGAGGTGAGGTGGGACACGAGCTTCATGGTGGTGTTGAGTTTGTCCTGCAGATTGCGGATCTCGTTCTGCTCCCCTTCCCCTTCATTGCTGACCAGAGACATGGCTCGCATCCGGGGGAACCAGTCCAGGTTCTTGTTCTGGGAACGTGACCACAGACAAGGGAAGTTGGGGTGAGGGGTCAGAGAGGAGGAGGGAAGGTAGGGTTTAACAGGCAGCCTTCCTGTGCTTAGGGATTAAAGAAATTCTCTATGCAAATATCTGCAATTTTTCCATGCATGGTCCATTTCTAGGTTGGTTCATGGGCTCAAGTGCAGAATTTTTTCTTTCCTTGCTTTCCTTTCTCTCCCTTGCCTCAAAACCCCCTTGAAGCCCCACTCCCTGCTTTGTTCAACCCTTCAACTCACGGGACAAACCCTCCAACAGACCACGTGGAAAAAACAGCAAAGGACAAACTCAAGCACAGCACCATTAACCAAGACTTTCCAAAACGACTTCCCAGAGCTGTTTTTCTTTGGCCAGCCCCTTGTTTCCAATATCCTTGGGGCAGGCAGGTTGGGGTAGCCAAGAAGCTGCCCTGAGGGCACCTGTACCTTGATCATCTGTGCCACGTAGCTCTCGGGGCCGGTGTAGTCAGTCTTGTTCTTCACGCGCACCAGCACGATGAAGTACAGGTAGTTCCACATGTTGTGCTCGTATTTGATGTGCTCCTCAAAGGACACGGTCTTGTTGTCAAACTTGTCCCTTTCCAGCCCTGGGAAAGGCAGGGAAGGGTGGAGGAGGACAGGGAGGAGGAGATGAGTGAGCAGCAAACACATGGAAGGAAATTCAGCCCAGTGCATCCCTTCCCAAAGGTGACATTCAAGTGCTTTTAATAATTAGTTGGCATTTAGCACATAAACATCCAAATCAGGGGGCAAGAACCCAGCTGGAGGTTCAGGAGACTTCTGTTTAAAATCACAGAATCAGAGAATTATGGAATGGTTTGGGTTGGAAAGGATCTTCCACCCCCTGCCATGGGCAGGGACACCTTCCACTAACCCAGGGCACTGCCAGGGATCCAGGGGCAGCCACAGCTTCTCTGGGCACCCTGTGCCAGGGCCTGCCCACCCTCCCAGGGAACAATTTCTTCCCATGTCCTGCTGGCTCTGCCTCTGCCCAGTAAAATAAACCCAGAGTAGCTTTAAATGAAAAAGCAAAGAGAGTTACTGGGGTTTTTAGGGTTTTTTTGTTTTTCTATTTTTTTTAATACCTTCTGCTGACTGAAAAGATTCCAGAGCATATTCTCTATTATATTTCTGCAATTATATGCTGCTTTTTTTTCCCCAGTGGCCAAGGGAAGTTCTCAGCAGTGAGATGCACAGTGACAAGACCCTCACAATGTGGTTTTAGATTAAAACCTCATTAGCAGGGTAAGGAACAACACTGAGAATTTCCCTGCAGTTGTGTCTTTGTTTAAACCCCTCCTAGTGCAGTGACCCCTTGCTGAACAGTTTTGCAGTGATAAATAAAAATCAGAATCAAGCTGAAATTCTTTTCCTTCCCTCAACGTGGGAGGGGAGGAAGAGCTTTGGGGCAATTCCTATATTTCAGTGTATTCCAGTGCTCACCACAAATGAAACAGGTGGTCTTCAGGATTTCTTCCTTCTTCTGTTTCTCGCTCCTCAGATCAGCAAAGGTGTCAATAATGACCCCGAAGATGAGGTTCAGGACGATGATAATGACAATGAAGAAGAAGAGGAGGTCGTAGACAACTCGAGCAGGGAACAGGGACTCCTGTCATGGATGAGAGGGAGAACTGTGTGTCCTGCACAGCTCTGCCCCAGCCACCCCAGCCCTGTGACACAGCCGTGGCTCAGGCACCAGGGGAGGAGGAGAACATGTGGGATGGAGCTGGATGTGTCACAGCTGTCAGGAAGGGGGGCCAGCAGTGACTGCAGCAGGGTTTTAGCAGAAGAAAGAGGTCCCAGGTGCTGTCCCCACTCACATCCTTGGAGGGTTTCCTCAGGATGTCCCCCACGCCGCCGCCGTTGCGCAGGCCGTGGTTGAGGACGGTGACGATGCACATGAGCAGCGTGTCACAGGCACGTTCCCACTGCTCCGGGTCAGCTGCTGTGGAGGAGAGCAGAGCAAGGACTCAGAGCACTCAGCCTGGCAGTGGGATGGTTCCAGCTGCACTGGCAGTGACACAGGAGCAGCTGCCTGTTGTGATGTCCCAGCCAGCAACATCCCAGCAGTTCCTCCAGCAGCCAAAATGCTCCTGCAGCTCCCACCTCCTTTTTGGATTAAATGGATCCACCCCAACATTTCTGATACCAGGGTCAGTGCAAAATTCACAGGCCTCTTGCCCAATATGTCCCAGGAAGCAGATTTAGTTTCTGCCTTGGAAAAGCTGAGATTTTCTTCAGCTGGCTGGCAAATCCACACTGCCAAACAGAGCTGGAATTTCCACAGGGCTCTCTTACCTTCCAAGGCAGTGGGCGCAGCAGAGCAGCTGATTTTGTCACTGCTGCATGACTCCATGAAGGTCTCCATGTTCCTTTGCATCCCCAAGGGATCATCTGCAAGGAAGAGACCCCAGCCCTGTGAGAGCAGCACCTCTCCCCAGCAAATCACTGCCATGGGCTCCCAGGAAGATGCCAACCTTCTTGGGAAGAAGTTGCCTCATATTCTCCTGCTTTTCCAGGCCCTGAAGCTTTTACTCCAAGTTGAGACCCCGCAGTGCTGACCCTTCATTTGTAGCTCTGTGCCCCCTCCTCTGCCACCACGAACCCCAAACCCTGCTCTGTGCAGCACGAGCACAAAGCTGTCCCCTCTGTGACCCCAAAACCAGTGCTCCCAGTGTAAAAGCCCACGCAGTCCACCTTGAGATGTGTGTGGAGGGTGCCATGACCCCGAGCCCTGCCCAACCTTTGGCTTTGCTGTCCGGCAGCCGGTCCACCTCGAGGATGAAGTCATCCTTGAGGAACAGGAAGCCCACGATGGAGAAGAGGTAGACGAGGATGAGGGCCAGCAGGGCCGTCAGCAGGATGGAGCGCCCGTTCCGCGTCACGCTTTTGATGACATTAAACAAGGTCTCCTCACGGTAGATCAAGTCAAACAGCTGAAAGGACCCAGGAGCAAAGAAATGCTGCGGGGTGCTTCTCTTGATAATGCCTGGCCTATCTATATCCCCTTTTATCCTGAGGTCTTGGATTGCTCAGCAGACCTTGACTAACTTTTCTCACAAAGCCTTTAAGTTTCCCAGCTTATTGAAGGGAAGCAGAGAAGAATGGAGTGACTTATGCACAGCAGGAGAGCCAAGAATAGGCCACATGTACCCTGGCTCTGCCCTCGCCAGCTCACGTTGCCTCCCAGCTGACCCAGATAAAGCACACAGCAGATTAGAAGGAGAGATACAGCCCAGGACCAGGAAAGAGACAGCAATAGATACTGTCAGGAGGCAGAAAGCTCAGCCCATGCAAAGATTAGAGCACAGGGAATTGTTCTCTCTGCTATCAATCAGCCCCTGGAAAGTGTCACAGGAACCTTCCAGCTCCTAAAGCAGCAGCCAGGCTGCCTGTGCCCCTCAACCACCACCTGAATTTATCATACCAGGATGCTGTAGAAGAGCTCATGCACGAAGAGCCCCAGGACGCTGGTCACGATGTAGCCAACGTGGTACAGGAATTCCACATCCATGATCATGGCCTTGTAGCCACGGATGAAGGTGCCTCGGTTGCCCACGAAGCTCACCACGAACACGATCTTGTTGGTCAGCTGGGGACAGCCAGAAATGGGAGGGAGTGGGGTTTGCTGTGCTCTGGGAAGGTGGGACAGCTTCCCAGTCCCCCAGCAGGTGGAAAACTCACATTGAGAGCCCCCAGGATGTTGAGGGTGAGCCCAATGCCCAGGTAGTAGATGGAGCGTAGGATCAGGGCCACCAGCAGCGGCCTCACCCCATAGCGCTTGGTGAACAGGGCCATGATGGAGAAGCAGATCAGGATCCAGAAGAGCAGGGAGATCAGAGGGGAATCCAGCACTCCTGGGAAGGGGGACACAAGGGTGTTAAAGGCAGGGGCACTGCTGCTGCCAGGCTGTCCAGCCACACTAAGGAGCTCTTCATCAGAAGTGATGATGCTGCACTGCGAAGGTTTGTGTGGTTTTTACTGATTGATTTTCTAACAGCTTTTACCCACAAGCTCAGAACCACTGTAGGTGATGGAGACTTTGTCTGACAATAGGAATGCATCCCATCACTGCTTCCCACACTGTACAAACAGGGGAAGGGCAGCCCAGGAGAAGAGAGGTTTCCTTGAGAAGGAAAGGGTAGGAGGGCTGGAAACTGAAGCCCTCACTAATCCTTTATCCAGCAGAAAGGACCTGGAGTTGTAGGAGCCCAAAGGAGCCCAAGGATGAGGGCAGTGCGAGTTTTCCTGCATGTGAAAATCCCTTTCCCTTCCACCCCGAGGAGCAGCAGGTGCTGGGGCACTTACCCATGGAAGTGGCTTCCACATAGGGGTAGAAGAAAGCAATGATGATGTTGATGAAGACAGCCAGGTTGAAGGAAATGCTTCCCCAGAGCGTCATTCTGCGGGAGAACCAGTACATCAGCGGCATGCCTGGGGGGAGAGGAGGCAACACACAAACCTCAGCCAGCCTCGTGCCAACCGGGTCCTCCTGGAGCCCCTGGGTGTCATCCCTGTGTCCTTCCTGACCCCCTGTGTCACCCAAACCCTCTGTAATCTCCTGAGCCCCCTGTGTCATCCCTGTGTCCCCTTGAACCCCCTGTGTCACCTCCCAGACCTCGGTGAGCTCTGCAGCTGCTGGCCCCAGACTGACCCAGCCTCCTTCAAACCATTCATGAAGTGTTTTGAGAACATTCCTGCTCATCTGCTGGAAGAGGAGTGCACTTTCTAAGTGGTTCTGCTCACATTCCTTGGTTTGGAAACCTGGTAGGGTTCCAGCCCTCTGGAAACCTGCTGTGACACCCTGGAATCAGGTGGCCTCTGTCCTCCCTCACAGCTCCTACTCTATTCCTCAGCTGTATCCCAGTATCCATAGGATGACCCTCTACTCAGATCCCAAGATTTCCAGCCAAGATTTCCACCCTGAGAGCGCCTGAGCAGGTCTGCAGGGGGCAGAGAAACAGATTTATTTCCCACGGCTTAGGGGAAGGCAACTGAAAGGGAAAACACCTCAGCTGGAATGCCAAGGAATGTGAGCAAGGTGCACCTCAGACCGTGGAGAAACAAGAACGCCATCGCTGGGATTTTAACCCTCACTCTGCCAGGCGTGGGCTGCTCCGCAGAGCACAGGCAGCTCAGCAATGCCATTCCCAGCGGGAATGTCCCCCAGATCCCCAGCGGGGCAGCCCAGGGGAGGCTCTGCCCTGCCCTTACTGCGCAGCTTCTTCTGCCACTCCATCTCGTTGTGCAGGAAGGAGGACTGGTCGAAGAAGTCGCTGACTTTGCTGCCCTGCTCGTCCTGCTCCGTGGTGGTGAAGAGCCGGTACTTGGTCTCCTTGGTGAGGAACTCGCAGATCCCAGGCACGGGGAAGATGATCTGCTCCATGCTCCGGTCCAGCCGCACGATCTGCGGGAAGCAGAGCCCTCAGATCCTGCGCTGCTGTGGTTTTTTCCTCCTTCCCAGATCCAGCTGTGCCTTCCCCTCCTTGCTCCCATTCCACAGGATCCAAATATTGTCAGCCACTCATTTAAAAGCTTTCAAGCTGCCCCGAGCAGAGGCAGGCCTGGCTGTGATAAGTGGGAGTGTGGGAATGGGGGATCCAGGCCAAGGATGAGGCTGCTGGATCAGCTGCATCCCACTGCTGCTGGCAGAGAAGGGAAGGGTCCAGGGGACTGCTCGTCCCTCAGTTCCTGGAGATAATGCTCCTGCCAGCATGGGGATGGGAAGGGGGGACAGCTTCTGGTGCAAAATAATTGGACATGAGGCATCTGGAGGGATTCATGGGCTGTGGGCAGGCTGGAAAGCCAACAGCTAGAGGTCTTGCCTCGATTTGGGATGTGTGTTTCTCATAATAAGCCAGCGGATCCTCCTCTTCCTCCTGCACCGGGGCCGTTGACTTCAGCATCTGCGACAGCTGCTTGTTGTTAAGGCTGAGCTGGATGGGGAGAGGGAAAGGGAGAGGATGAGAATCCAGCCAGAAGCTGGATCTGACTGTTCTCACAACGTGCCTCAACATCTCCTACAGCTGATGAGGTTTTCAGGGAAAAGCAAATGAATTAAAGCTTCCATAAGGGGTGCGAATGCTCCCCGCAGTGACAGACAATCGATTCCCTGCAATAATTACATCCAAGTGCTGCTAATCCACAAATTACAAACCAGTGCTCACAAAACCCCCGGGGAAATCACATTCCTGCTGAATCTTGTCCGGATCTGAGGAACCCGAGCAGGGAACGGCAGCAAAGGACTCAGCCCTTCCTTCCTGAATTGGGTAAGGACAGGACCCTGCCAGGGCCACCCAGCTGTGTCACCCCACAGCAGGGCACACACACCTTTGGGCTTCTGCCTCTGGCTCAAAGATCATTTAGGTGTCTTTCCCTCTTTAACCCCCTGGGAAACACCAAAATGCATCAAATCCTGAACAGCAAAGCCAAGGCGGGCTCTGCAAGGGTGCTTTGCAGCCTTGGATCAGGGCAGGCTCTGCCTCTCCATACCATGGATGAGATTCCCTCCTCCTCCTCCTCCTGGATTCGCTTCACCGGCTTCAGGAGCTGCTGCAGAGACTTGTTGTGTCGGGAGAGCTGGGAGGGAGACAGGGATGGTGGCAGTGAGCTCAGGATGGCAGGCAGCCCCCAGCAGACACGGGAGGGGGACGTGGGACACAGGGGATGTAGGATGGCCAGCAAGCCACGGCTGCTCCCCACAGCCAAAGGCACATTTGCCTCCCCAGGCAGGCCAAAGTGGCTCCATAATTATGGAGGAAAATGTGCAACCTCTGAGCACAGCCTGGCAGGATGCTTTTACAGCTCTTTACCTGCAGAGCCAGGATATAAATGTTGTGTCCAACTTCCCGAGGAGAAACCTCGGAGTTCTCACACTCCTCCTCCTGCAGATAGGCCTTCTTAATCACATCCACCTGCAAGGCAGCACGGGGGCACTGAGCTCCTCCCCACTCCCTGCTCCCTCCTCCAGCCAGGATTTGGGCAGGAGGAGGTGCAGTGGGGCAGGGGAGGTGGTTCGTGGGTGCAAAGCAGAAACTGCAGCGCGACCCAGGGCAGAGGATGTTCAGCCATGGGCTGGGGGCTCAGTGGGACATTCCCAGTTCCCTCACCAGCTCCTGGGGCCGGAGGCTGATGAGGATCCGCTCGGCGTTTTCGCTGTCGTGCCTGCTCTCCATGAGGGCCAGGAGGAGCTTGGAGGCATTGTCCTGGTGAGGAGAAGCCCTCGGTGAGGGGAGCTGTGCCCTGCCACTGCCCAGGGCTGCGGGGTGGGCAGAATTATCCTGTGCCCACGCCAGCTCCCCAGTGCCAGAGCGTGGTGGGGATGCCCCAGCCCCGTCCCACCAAGCCCAGCTGCTCCCACACCCCAGGGTCCAACACAGGCACGGTCCCCACTGCCCCACAGCACGCCCTGTGACCCTGCCAGTGGTGACATGCAAAGACACAGGCAGTGACACAGGCAGTGACACAGGTAGTGACACATGCAGTGACACACACAGTGACACGGGCAGTGACACACAGTGACAGGCAGTGGCAGGCAGTGACACACACACTGACACAGTGACACAGGCAGTGACACATGCAGTGACACAGGCAGTGACACAGGCAGTGACACAGGCAGTGACACATGCAGTGACACACAGACACACAGTGACACACGGTGACATGGGCAGTGACACAGGGACACGTCCCCACCACCCAGCCCAGGCCTCTGAGCACCTTCAGCTGCAGGACCAGGTCCATGCGGTACTTGCAGAGGGGGCTGATGTCGTTCAGGATCAGGGCTGTGATGATGTCGATGCCGTTGGACTCGTGGGTCACGATGCAGCTCTGGGGGAGTTGGGCAATGCGTTATCCCACAGGTCCTGCCAGTCCTCCCAGCTCCACCCTGCAGCACAGCCCTGGTCCCAAACACTGCCCTGCCTGCAGCCCTGGGCCCCCAAACCTCCCCTCTCCCTGCCAAGGGTCCCGTTCTCACCACTGAATGATTTACCCCCATCTCCATCACCACATTTTGCAGCCAAGCAAAATTCCTGTGCAGGAACCCTGTGACCTCTGCTGCCCACATTCTGCTCCTGCTCACACTCTGAACCCAAATGCTGTCCCTGCTTCCCCCACATCCCCCCAGAAACCTCTCCTGGTCTGTGATGAGATTTGGGGACCTGGTTCTCGTGGCAGGGCCCCTGGCAGTACTCGGTGAGGGTCTCCAGGGTCTGGGTGATGAGAGCCACGTTGTACTCGTTGATGTAGAGGCCGAGCAGCCCCAGCCCGCCCGTGGTGCTGCCGCACATGATGTCCAGGAACTGCAGCGTCTCACACACCAGGTTGTAGTTGGTTTTGTTGTTCTGGCACCGTAGGAAGTTCTGTGGAACACAGCCCAGGAATGAGGTGCTGATCCCTCTCTCCCCACACCCCTCCAGCTGCAGTCTGAGGGACATTTGGTCTGTGACAACCTCCAGATCTCAGTCCTGCCACGAATTCCTCCCACAGCCCCAAGTTATGCACAAGGGATGGTGCACTGCACCTGGGGAAACTGAGGCACAGAACAACACAATGCCACAGCATTTTTAGCCCAAACTAGGGCAGATCCCAGCCTTCCCCAAGCCCAACCCCACAGCTGAGCCCTGGAGCCCCAGCACCAACCTGCAGGTCGCGGTTGTGGTTCTCGCAGAGCAGCTGCAGGAAGCGCAGGATGGGCTCCATGATCAGCACCGTCACCCCCATCTCGTTGTTCTGGCCCTGCTCCCCGGGGTCGTGGCCCTTCCGGAACCCCACGGCCATCGGGTACTGCGTGGGGGTGCCGGGCATCAGGAAGGTGTCTCCTCGTCCTGGAGGGAATTGTCCCCTCATCAGCTCAGGCTGGCACCGAGGCAGTGCTGGCCCTGCCAAGGGGACACAGCCCCGTACCTTTGGTGCCAGGGTCTGGCTCGTCCTTATCCTCGCGGGGCTTGTTCCCAATGTCGCTCATGTTCACCGACACCGTGGACTTGGTCTCCTGCTGCGCCTTCTTCATCCGGTCGTGCAGGACCTTGAAGAACTTCTCGGACTTCTTGTCGCTCGTCATGAGGTTGTAAAAGGATTTCTGGTGAAAGGACTCTTGTTCAGAGCCCCACCACAGGGTCCAATGTGTCCCTGCCTGTCCCTCTGAGCAGCAGCCTCGGCACTCCAGACATTGCCCAGGAGAACCTGGCTTTTGCCTGGAGCCCCACTGGGTTTTGCACCATCTTTCAGCTTCCCTGTGACAAAGGGTTTGGGATAACCCCGGAGATCCCCCACAAGAGCTGCAGCCCTGAGCCATTTTAGGAATTCCCGGTAGAGGGCATCAGCAGAACTCCAGAAACAACCTGGAACCACCTGCCCCTCCTGCAGCCTCCAGCCCTTCATCCGGCCATGGAGCCGGGAAACTCAAATCACCAGATTTCAGCACAAACAAGAGGTATTTTGGCCAAACCCACTGCCCAGAGCTGAGCACTGGACCCTCACATTACCCACACCAACCCCTGGCTGCCCAATCCCCCTCAGCACCTGGATCTCGGTGTTGCCGCCGTCCAGCAGGCGGATGGCCAGCAGGATGCTCTCCTGGAAGATCTTCTCGTTCTTGGTGTTCATGATGAGGTCAGCCACCAACTTGGTGGCCCCTTCGCGGTCCAGCCGGCACTGCACAGCAGCAATGGCAGACCAGTCCTGGTCCTGGCCTGTGGGAGAGGACACGAGGGCTGTGATACTGTGGTAGCACAGAGCCAGAGCAGTTCCACCACTGCCAGGACATCTCGCTGCCCTCCCTTCACCTCCCCAAATCCTCTGCTCCCACAGAGGTGGGGACATGGCAGCCAGCTGTGGCAACAGACCTGATCCTGCTTGGGAGCCAGGAATTTGAGGGGAAGGGGCAGGAGAGGGGCACTCACCTGCCCCAGCAGCATCCCCCATCTCCCCCTTGGAGCTGGACCTCTTGTTCTGCAGGTAATTGTTCATGAGCATTTTCCGCAGCAGGTTGCCCTGCCAAGGCAAACAAATGTCACCAGTGTCCCCATGCCAAGGCTGGGGCCAGGGCAGAACTGGCTGAGCACCCCTGGGTGCCCAGGGTGGGCTCTGCCAGCCTGGGAGCGTGGCCTGCATGGACAAGGTGCTCACCCTCTCTCCATACTTGTTCCTCTTCACCAGCATCTGCTGCAGTGTCCTCAGCACCTTGATGCAGAGCTTCTCCTCTGTCTCCATCAGGTCCTTGGTGTGCTGCACCAGCCTGGCATGGCAAAGCCACTGTCACACAGCTGGGAGGGACCCGGCGATCCCTGAGGGAACCCCCCACCACCCCTCCAGGCTGCAGGCACACAGGGATGCACAGCCCACCTGGGATGTGTCTCCCAAACCCTTCCCAGCTCCCCCAGGGCAGTCCCAAAGCGGCCTCACTTGGACAGGAACCCCCCGCTCTCGCATCGCTGGAACGCCTCCGTCCCCTCCATGAAGAGCAGCTCTGGCCGGTGCAGGACATCCACCAGCACGGACAGCTCAGCCTCCACCAGCGGCTTCAGGCGATCCTCCAGGGCGTTGATGATGTCCTGCAAGCCACAGCACCCACCTCAGAGCCAGGGGACACGAGGGAGAGGAACCCCGTCCTCCTGCCACCCCAGCTGTGCCACGCCCTGCCCCATACCTGCAGCTTCTCGATGATGTTCTTGTAGTCCCACTGGTTGGGGGTGGTGGACACGCGGGGGAAGCTGCGTGTGGCCGCCTTGTAGCTCGAGGTGTTCCTCTGCACCGTGCTGGTGGAGCTGCTGTTGAGCAGGGAGCTCACGTGGGCGTCCAGGTCCATGGGCAGCGCGATGGAGCGGCTCTTGGCTGTGGGACACGGGGATGGGGTTGGGACATCACCAAGCTGGGTGTTCCCACCATCCTGTGGGGTGCCACCACCCTGTGTGAGTACCCCTTCACCAGTGTTCACCTTGTTTGCAGCAGAGGTTTGGGGTAATTGCACAATTAAATTCCTCCAGGCCAGTATGGGCTGGAGTGTTCCCAAACATCCCAACATCCACAGCCTGACACAGGGTGGTGACAGGCCCCAGCCCCAGGTTTTGGTTGGGAAAACCCAGCGTGGGGAGGCTGCAAGCACCCTGCCTGGAATTCCAAAGGGAAATCCCCACCCAGAGCCCAGCCACCAGCAATCCTTTCCATGGTGACTCAGTGCTAACAGCCTGAGTCAGGCAGCTGCACACCGAGGGCAAGGTCCTGGCCAGGGAAAACCAGTCAGTGTTGGCATTGTGTCCAGGCAGGGACACACCAGGGAGCTCCCAGCCAAGCCCAGGCTCTGGTTATCCCCACATTATCTCGGGCGTGCCGAGATGAAGCTCACAGAAAAGCACATCCCGGAGCTGAATGTCCCCACGCCCAGCTGGCAGCCCCTCACTGTGGTGTCCTGCCACCCCCACAGGAGGGACAGGGTGTCCTGCTTTGCAGGGTGGCTCTGTCCCCAGTCCCCTGGGCACAGCAGTGGCTCCTTACCAACCATGGCCAGCGTGCGGATGCAGGACTCCACCGAGCTCTTGTGCTGCTGCTGCAGCCACGGACACTCCAGCAGCCTCATGGTGGACTGGAGAAGCTGCACCACGATGGTCTGGTGGGTCTGGAGGAGACAGCAGTGTCACCACACACCTCCAAACCGTGTTTCTGAGGCCTGGCTGAGCCGCTCTCCTCCCCCTGCCACCCTGCCCACCCCTTGCCACCTGCAGCGAGGTGCTGTTCTCCGAGAAGGGTGAGCTGAAGAATGCGTTGATGGTGTCCAGCACCACTGTCAGCACGTACTTCTCCAGCGTGGCGTCCGGCAGGCGCTTCTCCCGCTTCTTGCACATCTGTGAGGGCAGGGAGCATGCTGATGGCACCGGGGCGAGCTCGTGCCTGCCCCGAGGCTGCTGGGACCACACTGAGCTGAGGGATGGTGACACAGCTCCAATGGTCACGCCAGAGAGCCCTGACCATTCCCCAACACCAAGTGTGGCAGCTTGTGGAGGCAGATAGGCTTCCCAAGCCTCTGCCCTGGAGGGATGTCCCTTGAGTGGGCCGTGATGGCCAATCTCAAACTCCTCCTCAATGGCCAGTCTCAAACCCTTCCTCAATGGCCAGTCTCAAACCCTTCCTCAATGGCCAGTCTCAAACCCTTCCTCGATGGCCAATCTCAAACCCTTCCTCAATGGCCAATCTCAAACCTTTCCTCAATAGCCAATCTCAAACCTCTCCTCAGAGAGAGAGAGCTCTTGAACAAAGCCATCCTCCCTTGTCATGGTGTGGTATCCCACTGTGCCCTGGTGCCCCATGCAGATTCTTTGTAACCCATTGGTTTTTCCCCTGGGTACCACCCTTGTTTTCCCCCATAAAAACCCCAGCTTTAGCCAAGTTCAGGGGGAGCTGCTGTTCCTGGCACCCTTCACAGAGCTGCTGGACAATAAAGGCTGCCTCTGTGGAGCTGCCACACGATGCTCCTGTCTCTGAGTTGGCCTGGGAGAACCTGGCTGAGCTGAGCTGAAATCACTGGACTGAAATCACTGAGCTGAAATCACTGAGGAGGAATCACTGGGCTGAAATCACGGAGCTGATCACTCACAGCTACAGGCTGTATCTGGCTGAGATTTCTAAGGCCAGAGGATTAAGCCCCACAAGAGGCTCTCTCAGGACCCTCTGTGGGGAGGTTGTGGCATTCTGGCCCCTCCTGGCCACTACAGCAGCTATATGAGCTCCCACGTGTATCCATGCCCTGCAGAAAACTTCAAGGGGGCCTTGGTGACACCACCCTGTCCCCATTCAAGCACTGCTGTGTCCTTCCCACGCACCTGGGCCATGTCCAGGGTGAAGTTCTCAAAGAGGGTCCAGATGTGGTTGCTGGTGTAGATCTCCTTCATCTCCACCTCCGTGTCCACGTAGCAGTGGTTGACAAAGTTCACGTAGGCCATCTTCACCTGCCAGGGAGGGGGAAAAGGGCAGGGACACCATCAGGGGACAATCAGCACAGAGCCCCAGTGTCCTGCTGGCTGCCACCCCGTACCTCTGTGATGCAGTCCTCGTGTGTCACCACCCGCACCACGTCCTCCAGGGGCAGCAAGGATGTGCACTTGATCTCGGTGTAGACGTTCTTGCCCTCAGCGCAGGCAGCCAGCAGGTCCACCAGGGAGATGTGGTACATCAGGGGGCTGTTCTCCTCCACCCCATCCCTGGCTGCTGTCATCATCTCCAGCAGGGTGGCCAGTGAAGCCTTGTCATTGTAGAAAACCACCACGTCATCCCCAGCGTTGGTGAGCTGTAGGGAAGGGACAGTGCTCAGTGTCAGTGTCAGTGTCAGT
>VWYI01048518.1:0-18159 GCA_013399455.1 Anthoscopus minutus
GAGAAAACTCCTCGCCCTATAAGAACTGATGAAAGAGTATTATAGCAGTGATAGCTGATTTAAAATCCCAGGCTTTGTTTTATGTTGTCAGGTGGGAAAGAAAAGAAGGTGGGCAGAGGAGGGAAAGTGTTCTGGAAGTTTCATCCTGTTTTCCTTTTTCTATTCTTTTAGTTTTGTTAATAAAGCTTTCTTCATAGTTTTAAGGTTTGAGCCTTTTCTTGCCCTTCTCCTAAAATCCTGTCTAACAGCAAGAAATGAATAAGCGCACTGGTGAGTTTAGCTAGCTCTAAACCCACCACATTATTTGGTGCATTGGCTGGGAAATTCAAGTTGGTGAATCTAAACCACTACAAGAAATTGGTGTTTCTGCCCGGTTTGAAGTGAAACTGCCACACTGAGCCTGAAGCTAATTTCTTGGTCCGGTCTTAGATGTAACAGTGATTTAACTAAACAAATAAGAACAACAAAGTTAATGATGTAGATTTCTCTAATATTACAATGAAGGGAAGAAAAGAAATTAGTTTAATAGTCTAATATCCCAATAAATATAGTACCCCCTTATCTTTTCACAGAAGTTATGCTTACACTACTACACTAAAGTCCACAGCTTGAGTTCAAATCTTGGCATGGAATCATCCATGTTTTTACAGTCATCACTGTTTCTGTACAGTTACTATGGAAGTTAGATATTATCTTTAATTCTGAAACTTAAAAAATTCACTGGTTAGTGCAATTTAGTAATAATTTCAAACTTACCTTACCAAATTATTTTACCATGAAAGGTTTTATAGACACAACCTCAGACCTGCTAGTTGGCCTGAGTCCAGAGACTAGCCTTCAGATTTTAGTTTAATTTACTACTACAGATATAGCTAAAGAAAGAAAGAAAATCTATGCCTCTGGCCCTTTCTGTCTTTGCAGTTTCCTGTTACTATTTTCTTGCTGCTCACATCATACCAACCATAGATACTATTTACAGAAATTAAACTTAGAAAACTATATGCACATATTTAAAGATGGTGTAGATGTAAGTGTCACTTAGGAAAGGTTTGGCTCCAATGAGAGTATTTAGACAGCAGAAAGTTTAGATCTGGATTTAGACTTGCAACACGGTAATTTTAAGTGAATCTTAAAGACTTGTAATTTAAAAAATAGTTACATTGTGGGAATTGATATTTACATCAACTCTGCAGGCCAAAGTTATTTCTCATCCCTATACCCTATCTGTGTTCTCCTTAAAATTAGTTCTGTGCTTATGACATGTGGCCAAAGCAGCCACAAAACACTGAACTCATTTTTAGTTTCTGTAAATTCCCTTTGATATTCCACAGAAAATAATAAAGAACAAAGTCTGATGTATTGTTATTGGCCTGTTATTAGAGTTCTTTTCACTGTTTTTATGTTACTGTCCCTGTGATACGCTGCTTCAGAAGATAAAGTAGAAAATTTTAATTCTTATAAGTAACACAAATGATCTCTTTTGATATCCAAAGCAGAATAAAGTAGCTATGATAGAAGCATTTTTAGCATTTTTTAGTTAAACAGTCTGAGGAAGAAAGCATCACCATACACCACAGATTTGCCACTTGAATGATTCCAAATTTTAATGTCTAAGTATCTGCTTTAAGGTAGAGTTCTGAGAATGCATAGAATGTGATTTGTATCCAATATGTGGCATGACTAAGTAAGCTTTTATCTTAAAGAGTCTGTAAAACAACAGTTTGTTTCAAACTTGGTGGTATTAAATCACTATTAACTCTTATTGGCATCAGTTTAGTACAATTAAATCTATTATGTTCAATGATATTACTAGGAAAAGGCAGTTGCTTATTCTCTGTTGATTCATTCGAAGTTTTTGAAGAATAGCCACTCTTGAAAATTAAAAAATATGTGCAACGCTTTAAGCTTTGATTTCGTCATGGGTTTTAACTTCAATTAGGATTGTTTTTAACATTGCACTGATGCAAACCAAAATAACATTACTTAGCTGAAAAAAGTGCACTAAATTTTAAATTTTTGTTTTAGAAACTTGGTTTTGACCAGTGCAGGGTGGGGTTTTTTCCTATAGTCAGCTATGTAAGCAGAAAGTCTACTTTCGCTATTCTCCATTTCTAGAAAATAAATGCAAGATACAAAAAATATTAATGTCAAGTCTCTCTGAAATGATTTCTAGGTTTTATCCATCTCAACTCTTCCTTTCTCTGTTAAATCTTCATTATTGCTGAATGAAGACAGTAATTGCTGTAGTGATTTCAGAATAGCAAAAGGTATTCTGCCATATCTGGCAATGCAGAACCAAGATCTTTCCTACACAATTCAAAAGGAGTATCATCCTGTAGCATCAGCCATACAACCTCATCATTGTAATCTGACAGAAAATTTCTTTCTGAAAGAAAGTTAAATTGATCATTTTAAGAAGATGTAAACTTCAAGCTAATGTTTAAAAGAATTTCTGAAGTTAGTGGAAGGCTGTGAATATATACAGTAGAGATATTGTGGAGCCTGGATACTCTCACTGTCATCTTATATAGTTACAGGTGTGGTTTGAATGGCAGCTTAGGCAAAAGACCTTATATAAGCCATGGCAGCATGAGTCAGTAGCCAAAAAAAGAAAGAAGAAGAATAAAGTCATCTAAACACAGAAAAAAACCCAAGCCCTTTGAGGTCAAAAGTGTTCTTTTGAAGGTATTCTGAATTGTCTCCCATTTGTTAGAGGAACTTATCCGAAAAGACATAAGCCCCCTCTTTAAGGATAAGACTTTAATAATAAGACTTTATTTAGTACACAGGATAACTAGATTCTTAAAAGGTTAATTTTTCTTAATAATGAAAATGTAGCAATAAGCGTGATTAAATGAAACCCTTGAAAGCAAATTTATTCTCTAACTTGAAATACATTTTCTACTAGATACAGTTAGTTCTAAACAAAATCGTCTGTCCATGGCCTTACAAGGCTCACCTCAGTGCTTGCCACCTATAGCAGGCAGACACTGTCTTCTTTTTTGCAGGATTTTCTGTCTGCACTGTTGCTGCAGACTCTCTGCAAGCTCCAGCCTGCCCCTCAGGGAGAAAAAGCTTATTTGCTTTCAGAAGTGGTGCAGTCTCTCTGCCTCCAGATAACTCTGACTGAAAGGGATTCATGTAGGATAAAGCAGAAAGCCAGCTTCCTTCTTGCTAAGTTGGAGTTACAGTGTACATAATTCACACAGCACTGTTTGAGTAAACAAGGCTGCTATACTGCTTGTCCTGTTCTTTGCATATCCCACTTTATTCAGCAGAGAAAAGGATTGCTTGCATCATCTTTCAAATACTCATGCTACCTCATATCTGCCACAGTACAATGACTTTAATAAAAATTTATGTCCTCAGGTTTCTGGATGCAATTCGCAGTGCCTAACAGCATTTTTCTCCCACTACAGAACCAACTAATTATTTTCATTTCTCCATTTTCTGGACATGTCTCAAATAACAGAGTGGTAAAAGGGTATCTAGCAGACAAAAAGATCTTTGAGGTGAGAGTGAATTACACCTCTTACATGTCTGCACTGCTGGCTCAGTCCCAAGCATTACCTCAATACCTGAGACATAGGGTTAGCAGGGTCAGAAGGGAATCTTTACCCACCTTTTATTTTCAGCTTTTTACTGAAGTACTGGCTGGGGTTTGGTAGACAGAATGATCTATATACACCAATGCTGTGGGTTTAGGAAGAGGTGATCACATTAAAGTATATCTTAGGAAAATATTTAATAGAAGAGCTTGATTTAACTGAAGCAGTGAAATGTTTTTCATAGACTTCAAATAAAATATTGATCATTTAAGATATAGAACAGGTCGAACTAGTGGTCCCTTGGTGGTAAAATAAATGTTCCCTTCTGGCCTGAAAAGCTAAACCCAAGAAATTTTAGAAATTTTAACTTTGATAAAAGTGGTAGCTTATGTTACCTTATGCTGCTGTGTTCAAATCATGTCATCCGTGGAGAGAAAGAGAAGTTCTAGAAAATATTTTTTAAACTTACAATATGTTTTTCCCAGTAAACTTCCTTTGTGATAGCTAGTATATTTAGTCCTTATTAATATGTATATATTGTATGAAATATATTGATATCCCATGTGGAAACCTGAGTTCTTAAAATCTTTGATTACAAAATCAAAGACCTCAGTGCATTTAAGTGTATAAAAGGAAATACTAGATGTGTGTGAATTATATGTATTAGGTCTGCTTTCCTAAAACCAGCATCCATCTAGAGATATGATACTGCTACATTCTATTACTTTTTATAAGGAAAAATATATTTAAAAAGTCAGCCGAAAATGTTACTACTTTATTTTAAAAAATGGCAATTTTGAATGTTCTGTGAAATTAATAATGTGCACAATGGAGTTAAGAACTATTGTATAAATCACATGGGATAGAACAGGATCTAAACACTCTCAAACAGAGAACCACCTAAATACATATCCTGAGAAAAAGCCTCCAACAAATACATAAATCGTTTAGACAATATCTCTAAGAGATATGACCTTTGGTGATATGTAGCAGTCAGTAAGAGAGGCAAGTTGTTTCTTTGATTTTTGAAATAAATATAGTCAAAGAAAGGCAATTTCTAGTAAGGAAAAAAAACCCAAATAATTTCCTAGTTTAGAATTAAGATATTTTTTATTTCAAAATAAAGACACTTCAAAGAACAGTAGAACCATTAATTATGGTAGAGTAATTCTATTATTTAAGATGTTCTCTTTTGAAAAAAATAATTCAGCCTAACTGGTGTTTTAAAACATCTAAGATTAATAGAACACGACTGCAGTGATACATTGTACTTGAAATTTATTTCTGATATTCTTGCACAAAAATGATTGTCAGCTACATAAATCTCTGCTTATTCACAGAGGAAACTCTGTAAAAATAAAAATAGAATAAATATAAATAAATATAAATTCATACATGGTCTATCTCTTTCCTTAATTGTTCAGCAGCAGATATAATAAATGCATTCTCCTATTCAACCTATGTATGGATCAGTTTTCTTATCTGTGTTTTTCAGTGAGATGCTGTTACTGCTCTCTAACATCTACAGAATCATTATTTCCACAGTGCTCTAAGTCATTAAAGAGGGAGAATTGTCATAGAATAATACAATAATTAAGGTTGGAAAAACCTCTAAGATCACCCAGTCAAACCACTAACTTATATTACAAAGTCCATCACTAAACCATGTCATAAGTGCCACCTCTAAATTTTTAAAAAATACCTCTAGTGATGGTGACTCAACTACTTATTTGAGCAGCCTTTTCCAATGCTTAACTGCCAATACTGTGATGAAATTTTTCCTAATATCCAATCTAAACTTCCCCTAGTTCAACTTGAGGTCATTTCTTCTCAGCATTACTTGGGAGAAGGGACTGACCCCCACCAGGCTACAACCTCCTTTCAGGTAGTTATAGAGAATAAGATGGTCTCCCCTGAACCTCCTTTTCTTCCAGCTAAACAACCCCAGATCCCAAATAGAAAGATAGATTAAAGTACATTTAAATTATAAAGTACTTATGAGATAAAGTAAAAATTAAAATTAATCACAGGAGGGAACATTATTGGCTTGGTTCCTCCTCTACTTATCTGTGAAAGGATTAAAATCAAATTAACTCTCTCTAAATGTACTGTGCATGTTAGCAGAATGAACTGGAAAACACATATATTCTGACTAGCAAGATTTCAAAACTTTTCCTCTATTTAGTTTTTTTAAAATTTTTATTTGGCTTCAATTTCACAGTTCATAAATCAGAATCTCCTTTGATTTTGTTGCTTCAGTCCAGCATTACTGTTTCTACGGTACTGTCATGCTCTGCTAGCGGGCAGTAATAGTGTCATGGTGTAACAGAATCTTCAGCCCCCAGAAATTAATTGTCCACTTTTTGAGCTACTTGTGCCAATAGGCAATCTATGCTGTTACAAAGTTAATATCTTTTTCCTTCCAGAAGTATTTCATAACACCCTTTTTGGGGATATTGTTCATTTTTCCTGCTGATCTGTGTGATAGTTATCATATGTATTTGATGCTAAATTTCTTTATCTTTGTCCAAAATCCCCCAAACCAAAATTAAAAAAATAATCCTTGCAATTTTCTCCATACTTCCTGATCAACTCATTCCTATTTTCCACTTTACAAATCCAGGTCTTGACATCAGTATCAATATTTAAATGTTTTAATTATTTTCATTCCATATTAAATGAAAATGCCTGTTCTAAACTATATTCTCAAACCAGTTTGTTTTCAGTGACTTAGCATCTCTGCAATGTATATTGGACATTAAGCAGCAGATATAACCTACTTAGGATTTAACATAGAGTGAAATTATGAAAATCAAAATGTCATTTTATTACCAGTGTTAATACAATATAAATAAATTGGACTAAGTATAATCTGTACTTTTTCCAAGTAAGCTACACTGATCTAGGAAAAGTTTCAGACCATATAAAAATTAGAAATTATTAGGTAAGTCAGCACTTCTATTTAGTTTTAAACTAGACACTTTAGGAGAGACTGAAAAAAAAGACCAACACAACTGTGGTCTTGAAAGTATGTTTTGAGGACCCTATCAACAGCCAGTTTAGAGGTCCAGCAGCTTCCTAAATCTTTAGAGTTGGTAATATAAAACAGGCTAAACCCTGCTGGGTCCAAGTACTTAAACTTCTTGGAGCTGATACAAGTCCATTGACAGCTTTCTTGGGAAAGGCAGAGAAAATTTTAAAGACCCTGAAGCTATTTTATATCAAGAATATATTTTCCATTGCATTTTATAAATATTGACTACAGTTCTCTAACTAAACAGCAGCAATTGGTAATAATATCTTTTGACTTACATTGGTTTTTGGGGAAATGGACCATATGTTTTAATTAAGTAGAGTACGTGTTATGTTCATGGTACATGAAGCAACAGAGTGACTTCTTCACTCATATTCTGCTATGCTAAAAATGAAGGTCAAAGTTTTGCATCCTTGTGCTAAAATAAAAATAGGAATTTACAATAAAAATAAAATTAAAGAACCAAAGACAAACCTAAACAGAGAAGCATCTTCAGGATTTGCTACCCACTTTATCTATCATATGCTTATCTTACCTGCCTAAAAGCCCTGGGGAAAATACGTTTGTAGCATGTTGTGAAGGATAATAAATACGGCATACTTTGCACCATATGGATTATCTCAGACCCTCATAAAAAGCTGTCAAAACCAAGCAATGTAAAAGCTCCTGAGTGAGCATATGTTGCATTATGGAATGATTAGAAATATATTTTTCTGACTAGACGAATCAGAAAACTTTTATATCTCAAAAGCAAGACAATCATCAAAACTCCTATAGGTAAATAGTGCAAAGCACAAATTATAAACAATAGCAGTTAAAGGAGAGGAATAAAACACTCTTTGAAAAGCAATTGCCAGATTTTGCAATCAGTTTCTGATAAAGCATCTACACTAGATTTTAATCGTAATGATATCAGACAAAAAAATTCAGTGGATAGACTCATTAGAGAATGAAGTTACATTCATGACATCTACCGCATAATCAATTTATAAGTGGACGCATTTGTTAAAGCAATTGACAATTATGATCTGAGACTAAAAGTAAAATAAAAATACCCTTTCATGTAATTGAGCTATCTATTTTTATCAGTACTAAAATGGAGAATATTGGGCCAAGTAAAGGCAAATTTCTAATATCACTGCTGCCGCTTGGTTTGCTTCTGCAATACGTATTATTTTATCAACTTGTTTTGATGACAAAATTGAAAAATCTTAAAGCAGTTAATGGAAGCAGCTTATAAAGGCTGGAATGAGAAGATTGTGGTCAAGCATCCCCTGAATTGCCAGTAAGAAAACTGTATCTTCACTACACAACCAAACATGCAAACTTGAGTCTATAATTTCCTTCCCTTCGTAATATCCTGCAGTAATCCATTCCCTGTGGGATATTTCCCATAGCCATTTTCCACTGCAGCTCACTCACTTCCCTGGTAACATTCTCAAGAAAACCAAAACAATAGTCAGAAATGTGAGTGAAACAGCTGCAATGAAATTTCATTAACAGACTTAGTACAAAACTACACTAGTTTACACATGAAATGGAACTCTCAGGCACTGCTCTGAGGCAAACCTTGGCAACATGTTGGTTTTAGCAGCCAATGCCACAAATTAGACTAATCTGATCCAAAAGTTATATCCTAGCCCAAATTATCCAAGATATCCCAGATTTTGAAGCAAATACAGTTCTTATATTGTACCAAAATTTATTAAATTATTACAATTTTTGTAGTCACAGTATTCCATCATCATGAAAAATGTACTTCAGTAATGCTGCTATTTTTTTCACCATAAATATCGTGGTGAACCATGAGACCTGGATGAAGAACACTGTCTGACAGTAATAAGCACATTTATTTGCAAACATTAGATGGTGTGACATTCCTTTTATTCACATAAGGAATTCTGTGGTATAAAGGAAGCAGTAAAATGTTCTCCTGTAAGCAGAAAAAGAAGTTAATATCACTGTCTAATTTTCACTCTACTTAAACTTGCATTAAACGGCTCTCACTACTTTTAAGTCTACTTTCATTTAATATGGTATTGTAGAGGCAGCATGTTCTTTGAAGATGGCTTATCTTCAGTAGCTGAAGTGCATTGCTTTTCCTGAATTGAAAAGGCAAAATCCTTTCCATCACAGGACTACATCAAAAGAGCTCCAAACAATTACGATTACATCAAATAATAAAAGTTAGCATTTTCTTTCAAAAAATATCTATTTTTTAATTGTTATTATCCACAATGTCTGTTCATAATGCTTAACATATGCACAACAAAGAAAATCTCGTGTGCATATCTACTATGTTACAATATGCAGTATCTCCTTTATTCCCATTTAACTTCATTGGTTTCCCAGATACCATTGTTCAAAACTTAACTTATTTATCTCACTGAAAATCAGTTCTGAGAATATTAAATATCTGAAAGCCTCTAGAAAGTTGCTGAATAAGTCACAGCAATTTTTCACCAAAATTATTTTAGGTTACTTTATGCTGTATTACACAGCAGTTGATTAAATGAAATGTTATAAAAAAATTAAAACATATTTCAAGACAGACTCTATCAAACTTAACTGTAAATAATATGTATTTAATTGTAAAAAAGGAAAAAAATGTAAAGCATATATATGCAGGATATATACTTCATAATTAAGCATGTGGAAATGCATGAGATGAAAGTGTAAAGCAACTCCAAATCTTTTTGACATCTACAACACTAAGATTTTGAATTTTAGAATCATGGAATCACAGTTTAGAATTGTTTAGGTTGGAAAAGATCTTTAAGACCATCCAAATCAACTGTCAAACCAGCACTGCCTAGTTCAACACTAAACTATAGCTGTAACTGCCATGTCTAAGTGATTTTTAAATATCTCCAGTGATGGTGGCTCAGCCACTTCCCTGTGTAGCCTCTTTCAGTGTTTTACAACTCTTTTTGTGTGAAGACTTTTTTCCAAATATCCAACATAAAGTCACCCTGGTGCAACGTGAGGCCATTTCCTCTTGTCTGATTTCTTTTTAGTTGGGGGAAGAGACTGACCCCCACCTCACTATAGCCTCCTTTCAGGCAGTTGTAGGGAGCTATAAGGTCCTTAAGACTCTTTTTCTTCCAGCCAAATGGCCCCAGCTCCCTCAGACACTTCTCATGAGACTCACGCAGCTGGCCTTGACCCATTGATTCAGCCTGCCCAGATCCCTCTACAGAGCTTTCTTACCCTCCCATGAATCAACACTCACACAACTTGGTGTCATCTGCAGAATGTCATCTTAAAATAATGTCCAGAACTATTTCCAGTCTTCTAAAGTGAGTAGAACGATTCATTATTAATTGCTCTGTAACTAGCCTGAATCCCATAAACGGTGTGCATGCCTTCTTTTTCAGGAGTAAAAACAAGTGTGGCCCATTTCCTGAGCTATCTTGAAATAATTTCCTGCAAATGAAATAAAGTTCCTCTCTTTTTAGCCTCAATAGGAAAAGCAGAATACAGAGATTAGGTTAGTTTTCTTTTGACATGGGCTATTTTCATGAGCTGGTTTAGAGACTCGTGTTACTTTCTGCTTGCTGGAGTGGAGGGAAAATGCACAGTGTACTTGCATCATGGTAGTTAGTGAATCTCTGAGGGATGACAATGACATGACAGTTTGAATGCTTCAGTGTCAGGGGAAAGGCTGTTTTTCTAAAGACTTCCACACGACTGAGGGCTCAGGTATTCATACTTCTGCTATCTTCAGGATCTTAAATCTTAAAATGAACAACAAATATAAGGAATAAAAATTGAATTCTAATGGATTTAAGCTATCTAAGTAACTAGAAATTTTATGTCTCCACTCCTTATCATCTTTCTGTGTCACTTGGGATTTGTCTTCTTTGGGATCCTCTCTTAGTTGTATTGAATGGGCTTGCAGAGTACCTGAATATTTAGTCTCTATTCATATAGAAGCTGCTTAATGATTTTATCATCTTTATATCTCTTCTCTATAAACTATTTTCCAATTTACTTTCTATATTTTGAAATGAAAGGAAGTCATTACCAGGAGATAAACAGAATTCTGTATGTTATTAGATTTTAGGAAATCTCACTTTTATCAGTGTTACAGAGATACTGTGTATTATTTCTTCCTGGTTACAGAGGAGCTTACATTTGCTTTTAGCTTCCATTAGCATGGCTTGGCTTATGGCGTTCCTTTTTGAGCAAAAAGCACAACTGCAGTGGATTATTGGCTTTTGCTCCTTGCATTAATTTGTGTATGCTACTGGGTAGTCCAGACCATGAGTATGGTTTAAATTGCTGTTAAAAATTATGGTAGCAATGGTAACTGAAATGCAGTAACAAACTTTAGTTCTCACTGAGAACTCACTGCCACATCTGAGGCAGCAAGGGACTGTATAATGGATCCACACTCCACTACATTTCCCATGGAAGAAAAGGGGGACAGTGTCGTCCTGCAAAAGTTCTTCATTTAACAGTGTTTAGACAGATATGGCTAAAAAAGGCTTATTCTAGTAAAAGGTTTTTGTTCCTTCTGCACTCCTCCACAGACTTTTAAAGGGCTAACTTCTGAGAGACAAGCAGACAGCTAGCTTGCTTTCTTCTTGCTGGAAAAGGTGACTGGACCTATTTCAAGCTACCTAATAGGAACTAGGCGTCAAGAGAGTGCACTGGGTGCCTTACTTTCCTACAAAGTGAACACAAAGCTTTCACTTAAAAGGCTGTGGATTCTATGAGCACAGATATTTAGTCATTACATACATCTGTGTGCAAAGACCATGGAAAGCCTACTATCTACCTCATTTTCCTACTTCATTTTGTTTTCATTTTGTTCTCCTTCAGTTGCAAGTATTGTCACTTTTACAGGAATAATATAGCCTATTAAGAATTGCAAGTCAACAACAGCAATGAAAGTCATGGTGCTGCTTCTGTCAATCTATTTATTTTCCAAGATTTTTCTATAAGTCACACTCTCGTTGCTGGAAATTCTACTATTTCCTGGACTGAGTAGCTTGGAGCTTCTGCACAGCATCTTCCCTGGCTGAATGTTTGTATTTGCTACAGCAAATGATTCCAATGAGAATAAATTTATTTCCACTAAGTACATCGAGGATGTGATCAGCACTGTTCAACTGTAGCTATGAACATCCTTTCCAAGGATGTGTTGTAGCCCAGACTACCATAACACGATTTTACTGCACATGTTCAGGTATCATAATTAATGAGATATAATATCTTTGGAATTTAACAACTATCCAATCTATATGGTCTTTGAAACAGTGATAAAAACAGACAACAGTAAACTTACCTAATTTGCACATTATACCAGTGTCCATCGTCCACTCTAGCAGTGGTAGTGATGTTTTTGACTTCAGCTGCTTCATCACATAAATATTGGTACTACAGAGTGGGAAAAGGTTTTAATTACATTATTTCTAATAATTAAAAAGTTTAAGGTGTAGAAACATGAATTTTAAAATAATAAATGATTTATAAAAACCTGAAGGATTTCGTGTGCATCAAAGAAAATGTTTCATTAAAAATTCTGGATAAGGAAGCCTATTTTACCAGAAATATACAAGAACATATATATGCTTCCTAACCTGCATGAAAATGCTTTAATCTTTGTGTCTTGTACAATCACACATTATGGGTCTGATTTGCAAAGAAGTTGACCATCTGCAACCCATTTGAAATTAACACTGGCCACGGGTGAATTTTACTTACCATTTTATGGCTTCCTTACACTTCCAAACACGTAATGTAGCATGCAGGCTTGAGCATTTTGGAGCACCATTTAATTTCCTGTACTAATGTGAACAAGCACTTGATTTCATGGTTTGTCTACTTGTAATTGTAGCTTGATTGTGAGCTTAGAACCATTTGTTCATTGGGCCTTAAATCTACATTTAATTGACCAGCTTTGTGAATGATTAAGTGAATTCAATTAGTTTTCACATGGCACACTGGGATCTCTGAATAGATTTGTGTCAATTAAAGTACTTTCATACTTTATGGTGCTTATGATATGTTAGAAAAATATTTTTCTGCATCATTACTTTACCATGAATACAAGTAAAATGAACTTAAAGCCATCATCATTTTCTAAACCTTGGATAACTTACTGGCAGTGACTAATCTCAATTTTTTGTGGACAAATACAGTCATGATATAATAAAAGAAAAAAATCACAACATAACGAAATAAAGTAAAAGGTAATTTTCTTATTTTTCTGTTTATCTTAGTTTATATATCTGTTTAGTATGGTCATGGTCTTTAAACATGAAGGCAAATATAATACAAAAATGCTGTTTCTAACAGGCATTTCACAGTTCTTACAAAAGAATATAATTACAGGTACTTTGGGAAACTTTAAGTAGGAAAATGGGAGATAAGTAATGAAAAAAGTAACTTTTCTTTTAATACCTTTTTATAGCCTCTTTAGCATCTGCCTATCTCTTTATAAAGCTCTAGCTTTATCTCTTTCTCAGAAAAGATGGAATAATCTGTGGAAGGTAAATATACCCCATGATACACACTTTACTCTTTAAAGTTTATAAACAAATATATTCCTAGTTAGTCTGTCCATAAAAGCCAAATAAATGGAGTTTTTTCCTGATCCTGTGGAACTGTGATTTAAATAACAGATGAAGGGAAAGATTTTTACTTAGAGATACATGATAAAAAAAAGATACACTTTATACCCTAACATGTTAAATTTTCCTATGACAATTCACTCAATTCCTAAGCCTATGCCCATGTCATAAGCCTTCCTTATGACAATTTTAAGGAAGTTCCATGTGAGGAAGTTCCGTTAGTTTAGGTATAAAATACAATAACTTAATTTGTACCACAATTTGTAAATAAAAAACCTATATTTTTTGGTTTTGAGTTTTAATGTGTACTCTTATGAGTCATATTGATCATACCAGTCAAGAACTGGACATTAGAGATAGCAAGTTGGACAACTATTTTCCTTAAAATACTGAAGATGTCAAGAGTCTCTGTAGCTTTATTTACTATCTTTTACAGTAAGAAAAGGAAAAAGTATGAAAACTTTTACAGATTCTAACTTTTATTTACTTTTTATTCAGTGAGAGACTTTGATGCCTTACCTGCAAAGTACCATTATTGATGACAAGCCGAATTAAAAAATGTCGTATTGTTTCTGGCCTCTGTTCAATATTTAGGACAAGTCCATGAGGATTATAGGTCTTAAATTCCAGGTGGATGAAATTTTGCATGTTCAACTGTAAGCCTTGAAATTCCAGGTAAGAATCACCATAGTAGCGAGCATAACTAAAATCTGTGAATAGAATTTTGAGACATAAAAGGATATAAAAAAATTTTCCTTCTTCACACACTATTTTTCTTATTCTGGTAGTGGTAGCAAAGATACAGGATAATTTTTTACGTCTTTCAAGGATTCACATATGAACCTGAAAAATGGTATTAGTTGTCTTCTGTCAAAGGTTAACACTGAGAGTTTATAAAAACTAGACATAAAGGTTTTGGTCAAATTATATTAAGCAAGCTTACAGATCAATCCCTGAAAGACCAGGCTACAAAGATGAAAGACATGGTACATATATAGCCGCTTTGGCTAAACAGCTTTTTCTAAGTCAGATGTTTTCATCAAACCTAGGTGCAGGAATGAATGGGTTTGAAGTCTTTACAGAAACTACGCAGTATGGAAAGGAAGGAAGGCATTCTACAACTTAATAAACTAATTATGAAGTTGGCATCTTGATAATATATCAATTACTTTGTGGTGCTAGCCTGAAAGCTGAAAATTTCCCTTGGGACTACATCCAGCTTTTCTGATTTATCTATAAACCTCTAAACATCCAGCACCCTGTGCAATACCTGGCAAGGACAGATGCAACTCCTATTTAAATAGAAAATGTATGTGAATACATGGCTTCAAGCCCATCAGATGACTACACATAAAAAGGGGCTTCTTTGTATTTTTTATTTCTATAGGTCCCCTTATTTCTTCTCGTCTTTTCCTTCTTTCTTTCTTTCTTTCTTTCTTTCTTTCTTTCTTTCTTTCTTTCTTTCTTTCTTTCTTTCTTTCTTTCTTTCTTTCTTTCTTTCTTTCTNTTTGCCTGCCTGCCTGCCTTCTTCCCTCTCTTTTTTTTCTTTTCTCCATTTATTACTCACTTTCCCTCATTTTTTCCCTTTATTTTTTTCCCTTCCCATAATTTTCTTTTTCTTCACTTACTGCATTTTTACAAGGGAGGAGACATGCAAATAGGTACCTATTCATACAGAGCTGAAGTCTTGCACTTTGTTTTTTTTTTTACTTGCCAATATTTAAACTGTATTGTCTGCTCAAAAAAGCCTTAAAAATATGGGTCCTCTTCCATACATGTAACATGAGGAGTTATGTATTTTGATTTTTGTATAAGCAGGTATATACTTTAGCCTCACAGCATACAATTATATATTTGTTTGATCAGCTTCATAAGACTGATAAAAATGTAAAGAAATATTAGCAATCCATCCATCTCATGAAAAAATGTTGTTGCAACAATATGACCCCACATACAATACATAACACATAAATGATTCTATTTCACCTTGATCAAATTTCACTCAAAAATGTAAAGAAATATTAGCAATCCACCCATCTCATGAAAAAATGTTGGTGCAACAATACGAACCTACATACAATACACAACACATAAGTGAATTATTCCATTTCACCTTGATAAAATTTCACTCAGTCATCTCTACTTTATCTTTGAAGGTCACAGATCCCTTTTTATTTTCCAAAATAGGTACAATTTTACTCTGTTGTGACCACAACTTCAATAGCAAATACCTCATTATATAGGCTTAAATTCTGAAGAAAAATGATACTATGATAAAACAAAAACTGCTGATGTTGAACTCTGTGTATCACTGTAAGAGTATGCTGAATTTTATCCCTTCACAACTTTGCATAAACCTATTTACCAAATCAGAGCCACTTTGGTCAAATCTCATACAAAGCTCTTAAGAAATTCTCAGTACTGTATAAGAATCATCAACATATGCATACATACAACACACAGCAAAATACACCAATAAATTCAATTTATCATACCAGTCCTGCAATAAAAGAGATTTTACAATCTTATATGTACCTAATTCCTTAAAACTTTTTGAACTAAAAGGGTGTAGGTGTAAATTTCAGAAAATGTAATTAAAAATTGCACAGAAAGATTTTTACATGTTATAGATAGGAGAATTTCACAAAGCAAAGTCTTTAGAGAATTATGGCCAATCCCTAGCTCTTGTTTTTTTCCCTTCCTGATCTAGCCACTGAGCTCTAAATCTTTCTCTCATTCTGTTTGCCCTGAATTGCCCCTGAATAGGTTTTGCTTATCCCAAGGAACCACTCAGTTATCCCCACACTCCTGAAAGTCTGATATCTAACCATCTTATTTTCTTGATCCATTTAGGAGATCAGCTTGGATAAAAGACAGCAAAGTTGCACACCACATCCCCTTCCTGCAGTGATACATCCTTCTACTACCTTCCCAATATTTTGGAGTTGGGTTGTTTTTATTGTTGGGTTGTTTTTCTTTCCTGCATTGTTCAGTGCATAATAAAGTTGACATCAGAGAACAGGTCAAAACCATGTCAGCTCTTCAGAGATTTGCTAACACAAAGTATTTGAGACCCTAGATGTCACAGAAGAGTAAAATCTGTAATCGTGACAAGAAAAAAAAAAAGGTAGGTGCAGAAACAGTTTATACATGATTCCTTCTACTATTTAACTGTGTATTAATAGTTCCTAAACTATTTAACTGTGATAACTGAGGCCTGACTGAATTATCTACTGAAATTCAAGGAAAACCAAACCAGCCCAAGCTAGTGGCATCTACCTTTAGCTTTCTCTATGTAATTGTAGCAAGCACATAGAGCACTGTGGACAAAACTTGTTGCTTTATTCTGACCAATATCCATTTCCTTTCTCTTCATATGACAACAAGTGATGATGCCTTGCAAGACAATACACTCCACTAGTCCATGGATTTGAGGCCAGTTTGGCTTCTTCTGGGAAATACAGCCATGCTGCTAAACAGAAAACTTTTTAAACAAATCATCTGCAGTAAAATTGCTGCAATTGTTCTCCGTCCACAAAATGGAGAGAGTTAATGAGAGAAAGCAGTGGAGAATATTTAGCAGACTCCAAGGCTCCTTCCCACAACAGCTATGAACATGAACCACTGGTGTGTTTTTACCTATTTAGATTCTCACATTGTTTGTAACAGCTCACAATTTGTTTTTATGGAACAGAAGCTTTGCTCATGATCCTTCCACTGCACTTAGATGCAGTTTTTTCATTTGACCCCTGGAGTTGGCTTCCTAGACTGCTTTTTGTCCTAACAGAGAGGACTCATCCCCCAAGCCTTTAGAAAAAAGCCAGAACTGAAACTCTATCTTATTTTTCCATAAGAATGCCTAACACTTGCTTTCCTAAGAAACAGACAAGCCCCTTGGCCTATAAAATCCACCCAGCTCTTCCTCTTTCTTCTGTTATTCTTTTCATTATGTTGCACCTTGGAACAAAATCCTCCCGTTCAACCTATTGGTCTTTTTTCATGAACATATATTTCACATATTTTGTAATTCTTTTAATTAAAACTATCTTACAACATTCAAAGAGAGAGAATTGTTGTCTATGGAAAGGCCTGTCATGAAAAATCAGAACAATTAATTTTCTATTTGAAATTTTTATTTATTTTTATTAAGAAGGAACATATTTCTTAATAGTATAGCACTGTGGTCATAAAAAACCATTTATGTTTGTTTAAAACTGGATAATAAGAAAAGAAAAAAATTAGAAAATCAAAACTAGAAAGAGCAAGGACTGTTTCACAGGGCTGTTTTCAGACCCCTCAATCCCAACAGCTGACCAGGTTTACAAGAACAGCACACAAGGAGCAGTGCTTCCCCTGGGACAGCTTGTCAGCTTTCTCCATAAAAATTGCCATGGCTTCCTCAGCCAGGGCGTGCTTGTTGTCTACCACAGCAGGCATCCAGCCCTGCCATGGGCCTGGCTGGCAGAACCCAGTGCCCTGCCACGCCAGTGGCCACTGATACCAAGCCATTGGCTGCCATGTGCTGCACAGTTCCCTTCCACTCTTCACCAGTGCTTGTGGCGAGGTCTCTATGTGCTCTAGCAGCAGATCTTTGTTGTCTGGTGAGGGAGTTGTAGAGACACACAAGGCAGTTGCCACCATCAGGCAGAATTCTGCATGAACATGTGCAGAGAAGAAGCTGAGCCAAACACAGAAAGGGAGTAGGCATGGGCAGAGGCCACATCCCAGCAGCTAGGGATGGGCGTGCTGTTGAGGAAGGAGAGGCTGGAAACTTGTGATGGACCAGCAGGCATGCAGCTGCTCAGGGCATTGCTGAAGGCAAACAAGGTTCTTCAGGAGACCCTTAGACCCAGCTCAGTCCAGAGCTGGTATCTGCAGAACGGGGCAAAGAAAAGTGAGACCATTACTGAAGACTCCTGGAGGCGCCAACACATTAATTGTGCAAGACTGGAGAAGATTGCTGGCTTGAAACACTTCAGGCTCATGTGTGGGGAAA
>VWYI01048519.1:0-10000 GCA_013399455.1 Anthoscopus minutus
AGTATATTTTACCGGTATATTTTAACTAATAGGTATATTTTACAGGTATATTTTTAACTAACAGAGTATTTTACCANTTTAACTAACAGTATATTTAACCGGTATATTTTACCGCTATATTTTAACTAATAGGTATATTTAACCGATATATTTTAACTAATAGTATATTTTACAGGTATATTTTCACTAACAGTATATTTTACCAGTATATTTTAACTAGTAGATATATTTAACCGGTATATTTTAACTAACAGAGTATTTTACCGCTATATTTTAACTCCTTAGGGCGCTGTGCTCCTGCCACCCGCCCGCCTGCGGCGCGGTCGTTAATGCCTGCGCACACGTCCCCGTTTGGGCTCTGGGCTGCCAGTGACAAATGCCTCGCTGGGCAGTGTTTTACGCGGCGAGGTGAACTCCTGGTACCCAAGTTTGTACATCTGTGATGGACTGCCTGGTGCTTTGTGTCCTGCTCTCAGCATTGTTTATTAAGGGCTTTGTTCAGCCGGATTCAAAGGAACGGGGGGAAAAGGACTGAAATCCCGTGAAAAATAAACTCACTGTTAATTATGGCATTAATATTTTTATATATTACCCAGTCTTGCCCTAGTAAACATCTCCACTGTACTGGTTGCCATTAATCAGTTAGCTCTCCTGAGTAATATCACAGCATTTGTCACCTTTCTCTGCATTCACAATATTGAGGCACTCAAACAGGCCTAATCTTGCCTCATGAAGACTTCTTTGTTCTGCCTGCTAAAATGTCTTGTAATTGTGCTTAGGATGTCCAGATGGCTGGCTGATACTCCAGCTGATAGGATTATACCTTTTACCTCTCCTAGGGCCATCTGTTCCCTTTAACTCGCTAAAACCCTGCAGCCTGGATTCAGTTGTCGTTATTGCATAAACCTAACAGCATTACAGGCACTTGGCATGCAAATCACTTCTGTGCTGCAGGCCTGGTGCTGGGACAGGACTTGCTTAAGGTTTAAACAGTGGAGGAGTCATTTATAGAGGAGAAAAAAAAAAGTGACAAGGAAAAAAAAAAAAAATTAAAAATTGGTTCTCCTCCCCGGTGCCGGGAGGTGGAACGGTTGTTTTTCCTCCAGTTGTATTCAACTACTGTAAATAATTTGCCGTGCTTTTTGTGAGCTCAAAGGATTCAATGGCAGCCTTCCACAGGAGCAGCAGGGGGAATTAGTTTACTTGGAAACGATCTGCGAGTGTGTGTATATACTGCTGGTGAATATTAGATGATTGGATAATGAGGTGTTAGCAAGGAGAGGCTTCGGAGAAGTAAATATCGTGGTTTTTAGCGGGTACTTTTCTTTAAAGAATGGGTTACTAATGCAAAGCATTCCATTCGCCAAGGAAGGTGCCGGGACACCAGGAACTTGGAGCATGGCATAAATCCACGCCATCGTTTAAAGAAGGTATCGCTATCCCGGGTTATGCTCTCACCAGAAGGAAACAAAGATTTTCAAGTAAGCCAGGTCAGGGTTTGGGGAATTCTCTTTGCAGGTCACACCATCCCCATTTTAAGAGGTGGAAGCTTATTCCGGGTACACTAAAACGCCAGGAAATCGGGTGGTGATTTCAGCGGGAGCAGAACCTGGTGGTGAAGCTCATTTTCAATGCATGGCCCTTGCTCATGAGCATCCTGAGATCTCCTGAGCCCCAACAACTTCCAGAGTGTGCGGAGCTCTGGCCCTGCCATCCCTCCTGCATTCAAGGGCGTCAGGATTCCCTGTTCCAGCAGCGCTTATTTACTCTGAGTTGTTTCGTTACCATCATTGTTATTAAAAGTAGGACTTTAAGGAGCAGCCGTTCAGATTTTCACATTCATTTGCAACGCTGCAGCTTACTCGACTGAGCGTTTATGGGATGTTAGGCAAAGAGGATTTGGCACTGTGTTTTTTAACATTTAAAGAAAGCAAATCAATTACCGTATCGCCAAGAAAAGGAGCTCTTGGTAAGTGACATTTATGTAGATTTTCTGTAGCATGGAAAAGTGGCCTTTATTTTTCTAAGCGATATTTGCTGCTCAGAGTCAAATTCTTTTCATGCAGCTTACAAAAATAAATACCCGTATTTTGCTAAGATCATAATAGCTCATTAGAAGAGGCTGAATTTGGACCTAGACTAAAACCTAACACCACAGGGCTGAGCATGCTTACTTGAACCTATAATGTTGCTAGTTCTGGCTCTCTGGGGAAGGAGAGGACGAGGGGAGAGGATTCAGCCTTCTTAATTGTGAACCTCATTAGTGACGGTTGCTAGGCAAAACACACACCTACTTTCCGCGCATATGAAAGAGATAAACAATACGTCATAGACCATAATGACTCTGGTGCTCAGGGCGACCTTTAATTATTATATTTTTGGTCTCTTATACCTTAGTTATTAATGCAGAAAAACAAATTAGGGTTGTGTGTGTGTGTGTGTGTGTGAGGACCGCGGCAGATTTGTGAATCACTTTCCATTTTTTGATGGCTAGATCGCGTTTCCTTCCCATAGCTGGTGCTCGCCTCATCCTGTCCCCTCCCTGCCCGTTGGTAAATACTATTTGAAACGTAAAACGACAATGATTGTATTAGCAGCTTAGTGTTGTTATCGCTTTAATTAATTTTATTAGTGTAAAAAGCCATGATCCTGTCAATGTGTTAGAAACAACTCACAAGAGGAGTCCCATGGAAACTGATGTGTGAGGCCCAGCACATCAGGTCCCAGCAAGTTTGAGAATCTAACTCTTCCAGAACTCAAGATGCATTCAAATTAAATTTATTTAAATGTGCATTTAAATTCTGGGCAACACTGAAGTCTTCAGGAAGTTGGACTGGACAATCCTTCTAACGGAATATATTCTATTCTATTCTATTCTATTCTACTCTACTCTACTCTACTCTACTCTATTCTATTCTATTCTATTCTATTCTATTCTATTCTATTCTATTCTATTCTATCCTAATTTATTAAACAGAGGTTCTCTGAGAGCTGGTTTGCATCCCTACATTGGTATATTTTACAGTTCAAACAAAGTGATATTTAAATCCAAATGACTATTTTGGGCTTTGCAGGGACTAAATACACGTGTGCACGTGCCCAGGCGCAGCTGCAATTGTGTGTGAGTGATTCAGGGGCTGATGGGCTCCAAAAAGATAGGATTTCACAATTCTGGATTTTCAGAGACGCTTTCCATTCTCCCCTTCATCTCAGCCTATCTCCTTTTAGCAGTTCAGGCAAGAAGTCAATCACATTGAGTCAGGCTGAAGAAAAACATTTTATGCTGTTTTTCTCATCCAAACCCCCTCCTGCCGTAATCTGCAGTAAGGCCCAGGCACAGGAAATTGACCTCACAGTAAATTCTTTACAGATTCCGTCATGTTTTTACCATCCACTTAAACTCGCATACATAACCTGAGACTGTACCTCTGGAGCAAGGAATATGACAAGCCAAAATAAAATCAAGTCAAATTAAAGAGCAAGAAAAAGCGGCAAGCAAAACAAGACTGAAATTTAAAAAAAATTTTAAAAAAAGAAAGAGAAGAAATGAAATAGGAAAAGATGAAAAATTGGTTGTGACTGCAAAACTGTAAGTATTAAATAAAGAAAGAAGTCAGAAGCAAATTCAGAAGCGCCTGTGTTCTAGTTGACAAGGGCTGAGAAATACTAATGGACTTTTTTTTAATGGTTTTGATGGATGAGAGAAGAAATGATGTAAACGTAGTGGTGTCTCAACATAAAGTACGGTGAAATTTAAAAAAAAAAAAGGGAAATAAAAAAAAAAAATAAATAATAAAAAAAAAGCATTGCAAATAAAAAAAAAGGACATGTAAATGTGTGCCTACCATTTTCCAGATAAGAAGGGGCCGTACCTTCTGAGGGGTCAAGGCGGCGAGCCCGCCTCCCGTGTTTGGAATTGTTGTGTACAAACATGTTGTCTGAGACAGCCAGCACGTGGCCATCCACATTGACTGTTGTTGATACAACAACCTGGAAGAGAAAACAAAACCCCACATTTCAAAAATCCTGCAGATTTTCCTGGAATCAGGTCTCATAAGACAAAACAACATCCCGTTACTTTTCTGTTTCTATTTAAACCGAGTGAATGACATCTCTGAATACATCTTTGTTTATGTGGAGACCACTGGTGATTTTTAACTCACAATTGTTTCTCTTCAGAACCGGCTACACTAATTAGAGTTTAATCTCCTATTATGCTAACAAATGAATTCAATTCAGGGAAATATTCTTCTAGCCATTAGTTTCAGAAACACCCCTCTAGCCACTCATTTTAAAAGCTGCTGTTTTGATTGATCTGTTGATATATTGATTAGATAGTTTATCTAATTAAAATTTGTTCACTTGAGACTGTCTTCAAATGAAGGGTTGTGAGGATTCCAAATAAAAAAAGCTTAATAAATCAGGAACCTTCGTAACTCCCCATTTTTTCTTCAGTAAATGATCTCCAGGTCAGTTTTACAATTACATTTAATGTCTGATAATGAACTTTTTTGCATCTGAAAAGGCCGACTTGAATATGAATAGTGAAAGTGTTTTCAATCCATGAAAAGTATCCCTTCTCAAGTTCATTTGGATGGTGATTGACCCTGGTATGTCAATGGAATTTCCTCCTTTATTTTTGAGTGAAAGGCTCCTATTCTTGTGTCCAGGTTCAGAGTCCGGCCATAGAAGAGATGATGGATAGGGCCTCCTTTGGCTTCCAGCTGCTTCTCAGTCGAAAATGGCAAAGGAACATATGCAAAAGGCACAACCTTCCCGACGCAAACACCTCCACAATGGGCTCTGGGACGCCTTCCGGAAGCCGCAGCGCAGGAGCACCAGCCAGGGAGGAGACCGCGACTGCGCCGGGCTTTGTGCGGAGCACGGCTTCCTAGGTGGATCACTTTTATCCCAGACTGACATTTACATCTTATTTAAATACTCCAGCATGAGCCCTTTGCTGTGGTTCCAGGTTTTCTAAAGGAAGCGGCCACTGCAGCGTTTCCTTTGGGGTGAGTAGAGTCCATAAAGTCACTGGCTAACTCAGACCTTTTCAACCCAGCTGGTGAGGGCAGCCAAAGGTAGGACAAATTTTAGTGTCCACCATCCATTTATTTAAATTTTGGTTATGACAAAGATGATTGCAGGGTTCTCCCACTGGCTTGTAAACCCAAACACTTAACGAACACAATTTGAAGGGGAGCACAGAGCCTCCTTTGCACAGAGCTGGTCCAAGGCATCAGAAGAAAATTCTTGCCTGCTTCTATGTTTTGGATCACCTCTGATCCTGTTTCTTATTCACAAGCCATAATTAGCTCTCAGCTATCACAGCACCTTTTCTGTGTATCCTGCCTCCTTGGAGACAGCCATCTGCGGTACCCTTTAGAACAGCCCGAGGGCAGTTCTCTGCCAGGCTGCTCTGCTTCCCCAGCGCTCTCCTCCCAGAAGTGGACACCTTCCCTCTTGTCAACATCCACTCTGGAGAGTGCTGAGGCTGCACACTCAGCTCGGCCGCAGAGCTGCTGCCAGGCCACTGGGCTATCCTCTTTCACTCTTAATGAGATTCCCAGACTTCCAGAAATATTGCAAAACATGCAAGCATGATTTCCAGCCAGGAATTCTGGGTTTGGTTCCTAGAACACGGCGTATTAAAGAGACAGAGCAAGGTGTATATGAAAATGACAACTATTTTTGTTCTGTCATGTCTATATAGGTCAGCCACCAAGGGAAAATACTGTAGTTCAGCAAAAGAAAGTCGACGTGCTACGCTTTGTTATATCGCCTGACTCCTGCAGTGCACCTCCACAAAGGTGCTGAGGCAGGGAAACCAGGTAAAAATACTGTTCAAGATCTGACACCCTGTTAAGTCCAGTTAAACCTTCTGAGAGGCAGGGAGATTAGCTAAAGAGACCCAGGAAAGTCTTTCTTAGTGCCTACTGGCTCCATTGTCGACCACAAGATCACTCGTGACTGATGCTTCATTTAGTCATCAGTGAGACAAAGAGGACATTTCCACTCATTCCAGGTTTGACCTTCTGTTCTGTTCAGATGGATCAATATCACCGATGCCACGTGAAGCTGAGATGCATGAAAAATGGAAGCCTGGCTCGATTGCTTTGAAGGAGTATTTTTTTTTTCCAGCTACAGATCTTTTCTGTTGGCTGGCTCAAGGGTGCTGGCTTCCCCGGTTGGTTGGCTGTGCATGAAAACAGATGTCACATGTTTTGCTGTCGAGTTTAACCACAAGCAATTCTTCTCCAAACTGAGAAAGTTCTGAACATCTCAATACTACTTTATTGCTGGAATCAAATATGAATCATTGTGAAATAGTTTGAAATAAAACACAGTTATTTCCTAACAAGCCTTTTGAATGACCCCAGATACAGAGGAAATCATTTGTCCATCCCGCCAGCTGCCTCTCTGTAGTGCTATGGTTCACCACAGGGTACCTCAAAAGCTGTAAGGAGAAAGTGAAGTATTAAACATTTTCTAACACAGCTGAAACAAAAATCTGTGGGTTGGGCCACCACTGCTGGATCTGCAAGCTGTGAACCAGAGAAGCGTGAGTTCCAAACTTCCCTGTGCTCCATAGTTGTGTTCTTAAAGTAAGGTCAAGCTACTCAGTCTATGTACAACTGCAGATCTGAGCAAACAGCACTCTACAACACAAGGTGATAGGAAAAAGGAAAATCAAGGAAATTAATTTTAAGGAAAGATCCAACATTGACTCATTACAGCCCACTGCAGAACTCCAGAACCAGCACTTAAATTAATGGGGGAAATGTAAAAGACTGACAGCAATTTTTTAAGCGCTGGAACAACACAGAGTGGAAGCACTGACTGTTTTTTCTCAAGTTCAGGATGAAAATGTGATCAAGTCTTTTACACATCATTTATGCTTTTAGAGGGATCTGTACCTGGAATCTTCGCATGTCTCGTGGGTTGCCTGCATTCTTCAAACAGTTCTGATTGCACTTGAGGAAAAACTTTAGAAAGAATCTATAAAAACACAAAATTGAAATCTATTAGATTCATCAAAATGTAAATCCAATTTTTAAAAAGTTTAATAAAATGTAATCATAAATAGTTATACCCAAAAGAATACTGGTAGTGAAATATTACTGTCCTATTCATTAATGAACTTATTTTAAAGCATAAGATCTCTGTCATAAACAGAACATTATTGCCAAGGCAAGGCAAATTTATATTTTTAATTTTTCAACAACTACAAATGTATTGACTCCAGGCCATATCCTTAGCTCGGTGTGGGAAAGTTGATTTCAGTGACTCATTGACTTCAAAGGCAATGACTTAGACCAGATGAGAATTTGTCTCTATTTTTTTTAATACTTTTCATTTTTTTCACAACTTATATTAGCAGTAATGACCTCTACGTCGAAAAATTCCAAAGGTAATGATCAATCTTCTGAAAAACACTTGGCTTTGCCTCCGGTTTGGAAACTCTCGCTATTCAAAGGGACTCCATCCAACTCCTGCTGACTCCAGGGAGATCCAGGCAGGATCTGCCCACCGGCAAGGCCCCGGCTCCCTCATTGTTTTTGAAAGGGAAGGAACGTGGCAAATTAGGCCCTGTCTTACGACCTCTTCAACCTTTGCCAGCCTTTAGCTGTGAGGAGTCGCTGTACCCAGGGATCGAAACCCAGCTTATTTCTGCTGAGCGACAACCGGCAATTATTTAGGACTAACCCTTATCATCCAGGCATCTCCCCATGAACCGATTTTGCAGCAACGCTGCCTCAGGGGAGCACAGCGAGCACTCAGAGGGAAGGGGAAAGCTTGGGAAGATGGAAACTCCTTTCTGCCACCCTCCTGCACCGCTGGAACCAGCTGACCTGGGAAGTCTCCACCCTGCAGGTGAAGCAAACTGTGGGATCCTCAGGAGGATATTTCGCAGCCTGACATCATCTTTTTTATTTATGCACTGATGTTTTCATCTTTCATAATAAACCTGTGATTTAATTAGGTTTTCTGGCTAACGACTGACCACTAAAGACAAGCAAAGCTCGGGATTTTGTCCTCACCCAGAGTTCCTCAGACGCTCCAGTCCAGCAGCTCGTGCTGTCCAACTTTGTACATGCTGGACAGAGAGGTCAGCCAGAGCTTTCACATTCAGAATATGAACAGCCATGATTTATTCACTCATGTCAGTCTCTGTAAGCGACTGGGACTATTCTTGCTGCACACACCTCACAGAAGTTTCCATGTGCCAAGAGCATTCCTGGCAGGAGGCAAGACAGGAACATCTTTCCTCCTTTAGCACCCAACAGGGCCCAGCCATGGCCAGCAGAAGGAACCGTGGCTGCACCACGGGATGCACACATCCCACTCGCTGCTGAGAAACTTTGAGGGTCATACATGAGAATTATGGGAGCATCCCCAAATCAAAAACTGGTTCTTTTGATACCAGCTCTTCCTTGTGCATTAAACCTTGAGCAGCACCCTGATGTTACCCCAGGACAGGCATGCTGAAGGAGCAATCTCTCATATCAGAGAGGCAAGCAGGGAAACAACCAGGTTTACTGAAACTGCATGAATAAATCGATGCTGTCAGTTCAGATGAATGTACATTTCTTTAAAACTTTCTATGCCAAAACCTGTAAAAGGGTTTCAGCTGTTGAGCTGAAAAAGATCTGGATTTCTGTAGTGGATTACATGATCTCCTAGCTTGGATGCTCAGGTTTTCTGGATGCTATTGCAGGGATGTTATCAGCAGCTCCATGAAACTGCCTCTGTGTTAGCCACAAGTTCCTCTAATTTTATCTGCCATGTTTTAGAGTTTTTTTTGTGTTTTGGATTCAGGTTTTTGTTTTTGTTGTTTGAGATACTCTCTCCAGAAGAACTGGTTATAGGCCAGGTTCCCTGCCCATAGCAGGGGGGCTGGAGCTGGATGATCTTTGAGGTCCGTTTCACGCCAAATCATTCCATGATTCTTATTCTAAAGGAAACATCCTTTCTGTCAGACCTCGATTTGGTTTTGCACAGCCTCCACCACCCAGACTGAGTCTGTGCAAGGCCCAGCTTCACACAGAACCCACCCAGTGCTGGGGAGCCAGGAGCTGGGAGCAGCCTCCAGCGTTACAGCTCCTTAGTGCCACATCCAGGCTGAAGAGCAGTATCTTATCTTTTTCTTCTTTCCTTTTTTTTTTTTTTTCTGATCTCAAATGGGTGTTGTGAGGCTTATTGAGCTAATGTTTGTAAATTGCTCGGAAATTCTCCAATGAATTGTGCACAAGGAATGCTAAGTATTGCTCCTCGTGGATTGTTTTTAGCGTGAAGCATTCATGATGAATTGTTTCTATACAGAGAGCTCACATCTTGTCAAAGAAAAAGGGCCATTAAGCACCCTTTCACTAGACATCAACTGGAACTGGTATTTGTTCAATTATTTGGTGAAAAGGACCCACTCTTGGTGAAATTAGACATCATCAAGTTTATTAGGATGGCTCTGAGCACCGGGCTAAATATTGATGCCAGGCTGGAGTGAACACAAGCAGCACTCAGCATTTCAGCTCCACTGCATTCCTTGACGCTGAGATATTTTATTTCACTCTTTACTCGGTGCTTTCAGAGTTCATGGAGCACAGGTGGCATCAGGACAAGCTTTTCAGAGGAAGACAGCACAAGTTAAAAACCACACTCCCAGGCAGGGTGCTGTCCATGCCAGGAGGAGATGAGTGACTTGGTGGTTGCTCCCAGCTGACCACCAAGGTCTGTGGGCACTGCAAACCCATCCCTCCCACCCCAGCCACGAGGGTGGCAGAGCAAGGAGCAAGGGCCTGGAGCAGAGCTCTGCTTGGTCTCATCTCAGACTTTGAGACAAGAAGGAGAACTCAAGCCTTTCTAGGTTTGGTTCTCCCTGTTACATTTTGTATCATAAGCAGAAATTTTAGCCTTTTTTTAATAAATAAAGCCTTGCAAAACAGCCTTCCCAAACAGGCTAAGCTGCTCCTAAAATACTGATAGGAAGAGAAATGCAGTC